>JAJJMC010018848.1:0-11223 GCA_023531435.1 Papaver californicum
TCCTCTGCGGTCTTGTATTTAAGTTACTGTTTTGGATTAGGATGAATATTGCGGTTTTATTTGAATCATGGCATGTTTGACACGTAGCTCTTAAGTGTGAATCGTCATGCTTTAGTTCTTTTTGTTCCGCAGCTTGTGAAATTGATATGTTTCCATCATTCATCAACGCTCACCATTACTTCTTTATTGTGTCAGACTTTCCTGCAACCTGGTGTCAGTCAAGCAACAATGCTATCTGTTTTGAGCAGTGTGCCTTACTTTCCCGCAACCCACGTGTTGATCATGCATTAATGCTGTCAGGTTCAACTTTATCGAGTTTGCAGCTGTCAATTCATTGCTTTAAAAGGCTTTGTTCAGTGTTTCTCATCCCATCGTAACTCGCTCCTCCTCCAATAGTTTTTGGACACGCGTATCTCGGATTTTATTCCCTCACAATTTGCCCCCTTTTTTCTTTCAAATTTTGACACGTGGTAAAAATTTTAAAAAGAAAAAATTGTAATTATTGCTTTTACACCTGCAATAACTTCTCTTCCCACGCTTAATTTTACTTTTTTCTGAGTTTCTCGCTAGCAGTAACATCTTTTCCCACGTTCTTGTCAGTTGGCAGTTTCAAGGCAATTAATTCTCTAATAAAGTTTTTCCCTTTTCAGTTTTCGACGGTTTCGTTCGTTTCAGCTTTCTCCTATCTAATACCAATTATTTCCTTCATTCATTCTTTACACCTCTTGTCTTTTTCTTCTTAAATTTTTAGTGCTTTTTATTCCTTTGAACTTTTTCAGAGATTCTTCAACACCTTTTCATTTTCCTGAACTTTTGTGATCAAGGATTCTTGCATCGGGATCAAGTTTTTTTTCTTTTTAATCAACAAATTTTTCTTCTATCTTTCACTTCATTGTAAGTAATCCTTTTGCTTTTTTCTTTTCGCATTTGTTTGTTTATCAATCTTTGTATCTGAACCTTTTTGGATTAATCATTGATGCTGCTGCTGATGATGATGTTCTTATCAGTTTATAATTTGTTGGAATGAATAATGATGATGATGATCTCTCTTGTTGATGATTGGTTGATTTGCATTTTGATGTGAAGATCATCTTGTCGTTCTTTTGCTTTGCAGCTTTCCTGCTTGGTTCTTGCTTTTGATTGTAATAAACTTATTTTTTCTTGCTCTCCTGTGTAGATTGAAATCATCATGGATGGAAAGAACAATGCGAAAGTTACTGGTGATGCTTCTCATCAGGATGAACAACCTTTGGTCAGGAAGTCATCTCGCTATCCTGTATCGAAGAGTCATCCTCTTGGATCTACAAGGCCCGCAAGTGTCCGCGTTGCGTTCAACAATCCTGCCCCCCCCCCAAAAAAACGGGCTCATTAAAGCTGTAGCTTTAAATCAGTGAATCTCGAGGAATTCAAAATGAGTCATGGTCTTCACCAATTCAAAGTCTTTTTTTATGATTGTGTTGAAAATGAAATTACCCTAGAAATGATGGAAGGTTTTAAGTAAACCAACAACAAGTTATTAATCCCTGCTGGAGCATTAGATGCGGGTCTACAGCTTCCTTTATACCAGAAGGAAAATCCTTTTCAGTTTGCAGTTCTTGCCAGCCGCAACCAATCCCAGCAATGCTTAGTGCGGTCTGTAACTCAGTATAATGGGGATTGGTGGCGCATACTTGATGAGTGTAGCATGCGAAGCCAATGTAGAACCAATTTTACCTGTTACGTTCCAGACCATGCGGAACGTAGACACTACACAGTGGAGAACTTTCACGCTACTTATGCGGACAACATTGCCGCAAAGAATTTCAAGAAATGAAGCATTGGCCCGGGCCGCAAAGGTGGTGAGGGATTCCATCTTCTAGCGAAAATTGACAACGCCAAGCTGAAGTACGTTCCGGGGACAACGCTTCCTCTCAGGGAAAGAATTCGGGAAGATCACGACTACAAATGGTACCGCACCCCTTTAGTCATTGAGGGTCCATGGGTCTTGGGTTCGTCCCCGATAATGTAGTTTACGATCTTCTTACTCGCTTCAATGGTTACTGCCCTTGGCGGTTGAATTTTTATGACTTCAAGTTTGCACTTATCTCCGTGGTACGTAAAGTTTCTCTCGATCTTTTTGTGCTTTACATATTGCTTAATGGTTAGAGTCTCTCTCTGATAATTAAAATTCTATTTCCTTTTTATAGCCGCAAGCTGATGAAAGTGCAAAAGATGATGCGGGAGTGAAACGCAAGGCCGAACTCCCTATAGAAAAGGTATTATTTTAATCTGATGATTTTCTAATATTCATTTAGAATTTCATTTAATGAATTATTGCGGTTCATTTATAGGGTCGGAAGAAGGTGAAAGGCGCACCCCGTGCTTCTATGGACAGGGAAAAGGGAGAAATTCGAGATTCTCCCCTTCACCGTCCACTCTTGAGAGGTGAATGAAGCTTTGATCCAGAGAGACAAGAAGAAGAGCAAAATATACCTCTTCAAATAACAAACTTCGAGCCTGCGGAACAAGTTGGTGCTGCAGAAGAAATTTCAAATGCTGCCATCAATTTATCGCACCAAACTGTTGTTCCCGATCTTTCTTTCTTCCTTCAATTCTCTCCTGTGATCGTTGATGAGCCGCTTGAAGCTCCCACAAATGAAGATGATTCAACTGATGAAGAGGATCGCGACCCTCAAGACGACCCTAAAATTACTTCAGCAGAAGTAGATCTGCAAGCACATGTTGCGGAAGCAGATGAGCCTGCGGTTATTAGTGCAACGGGTAATGTGCCCTTAAATACTATGGCAGAAGCTGGTCCTTTCAGGGATAACGTTGCGAGTGTGGATGCTGCTAATATAGTACAACCAAACATGGAGTTTCCACAAACAAACAGAGGAAAGGGAATTGCAGAGGCTTCTAATCTCTTGGAAAAAGAAGAAGAAGCCTTTCAATGGTTCATGTCAAAGAATCTTCTGTCTGTTCCAAACAACTCTTTACCGGTGAAATCAGATAGATCTTCGGTCTCCCGGTTGCGTAAGTCCATGAAGGTTGTAGCATACGAAGTGGTTAGAGATGCTTGGTTAAAAGATCAAGGTGAAGCTGTTGATCCCACATTCGCATCATCGAACCTTCTTCTCTTGCGGAAACACTCGCACTTGCGGACGGACAAGTGTATTCTTTTCCGCAACAAGCTCTTTTACAGGTATTTTAGTTGTTTCTTTACCTTTTGATTTCTTCTGATTTTTAGTTCTAGTTATAATTTTTTTCTGCAGCTTGGACGGGGTCAAAGCGCCGCACATACTGCGTACCAATTCTATAAAGCGCGGTCCAAAATGATGGAGTCCCAATTTAGGGCTGTAGAAAATGATGCTTTGGATTTAAAGTGGGAAAATGACGTTCTCCTCCAACAATTGCTTTCTCTTCAGAATGAAGGTTTTATTCTTTCTTCTAGTTACTTTTTTCTTATTTTATTTCACTTGTTTTCTGAATTACTTTATGGGATCAGCGGGGGATTCAGAACTTGTATCTAGGATGCAGCGTAGAATTACGCAGTTGAGAGATCATGTCGTAAGAGTTAATAATGAAAATGTGGAGATCAAGACAAAATTTAATGATCTTCTTGTTAGTTACGATTTAGTCAAACTGAAGCACGATGAATCTAGAATAGCAGCATCGGATTCTATTTGGGGAGAAAATTCCCAAGAAAGCTGAGTTTGAAGTTATTTTATTATGGACTAAAGATTGCATTTCTGAAGCACGGGCAATATCTGATAAATTGGAAAAAGAAAACCGCAGGCTTTGTGTGGAACGTAAGAATATTCTTGCGGGATTTTCCCGTTCCAGATCACGTCATGATTCACAGCTTTCTTCGTACATAGCGCAGCTCATTGAAGATAGAGACAACTCAGCTTTAGAGGCTAATGCTAAAGAAAAAACCCTTGCGGATGCTCAAATTATGATTCGTAATTTATCTGATTCTATCCTTCATCGTGAGAGCGACATTTTCCGGCTGCACAAAGAAGTGGCAAAATGTACATCTAAATTGAATCGTCTGTGAGATAATGAAGCAGAGTTAACTCTGTGTCAACAACATCTTGAACAATTCAAGGCCGATTACAGCAAGCTTTCGGGAGAATATGATTTTCTTGATAATACGAAAGATGCAATGGGTCGTGAATTAGTAGAGTTTGAATCCCTCACAAGAGGTATCCTATTTTATCTCAAGCTTAAAATTCAATATTATTCCCGCATTGATTAATCTGTTATTTTTATCTCAGGTTTTGAAGAAAAGTTTAAAGATGCAACCGCAAGAGCTGCTAAAGCTGAGGGAGAGCTCGTTGCGGCAAATAGTAGGATGGAGGAACTCAATAAGCAGCTAAAGCTAGCTTCCATAAAAGTTAATGAAGCGCAAACCCAGTTAGAGCTTGCCTATACCAAGGCCAATGAAGCGCTCGCTCAACTTGAGCTTTTATCTTCTAAAGTTAAAAGTGCTGAAGATAATCTAAAACATGAGGCTGCGAAGAATGAAAGCCTTATTTGGGACTTATCTTCTGAGAGAGGGAAGATAACATTTTGGAAGACAAAAGTCTAGGCTTGCGAAACCGAAGTAAATCAGTACAAAATGGAAATCGAAAATAGAAGAGCTTATATTTTTTGGTTAAGAACTGAAGCTAAAGCTTTAATTGCAAAGGCGGTCAACAACACTCTTGACCAAGTACAAGCTGATGGATTTACAAAAGTTTACAAGCGTAGAGATGTCCCAAATAATCCTCCTTTTTAAGGTGTTCTTCCCGCTCCTTAGCTTTCTTTACTGTTGTTCCGTTCTTCTTCATCTCTAGATTGTAGTTGCGTTTTCATTTTTCCTTGTAATTTTATCCCTGCAAAACAAATTTTGGATATATATATTGATTGTTAGTTCATTGTATGAGTGTAATTTATTTAACCGCAAGGAAATTTTGTACCTTGAGTTATATTGAGGGTTAAAGCGCACATCTAACTTCTCTCTGGCCAGGAGGAAATTAGGATGCGGTCCCTAGAGTGTCTCCTGAAACGGAGAGTGATACAACAATTAATGTCATGTTAGGCATCTCTATAGCGAAAGACCCAATAGTCATACACTCATAAACATTTACATGGACTTTCTAGAGAGATTACATTATGCTGCTTTACCTAGTATGGAGCCAAATTGTTGTATAATTGCATTGCTAGTTGTGAGCACTTCCTGAAGTGGAAAGTACCTGATACAATAGTTAATGTCATGTTAGGCATCTTTGTAACGAATAATCTAACAGTCATAGATATTCACTTAGATTTTCTAAAGAGAGTGCATTTAATCTGCTTTACCTTTCATGAGCACAAACTATTGTAGAATTGCATTGCTGGTCATGGATAATATGGTTTAAGATATTGTGCGTTCCATGGATGTTGTAGAATTTCCCCATCCTTATTCCCTAGATGGTATGATCCTTGTCCCGCAACATCTTGTATAATATAAGGTCCTCCCATGTAGGTGCAAACTTTCCTGCTCTTTTATCCCTTTGGTATTCCGGGATTTGCCGTAGAACATATTGTCCTTCCACAAAGTTGCGCAATTTCACTTTTTTATTATATTCTTTCGCCAATATTCTTTGATAATTTTCCATTCTTTGAAGTGTAACTTCTCTTCTTTCTTCTAAGTCATCCAACTTTTGAAGCATTAAATCTGAATTCAAGTTCTTTTCCCATGCTTCTGTTCTTGTTGTGGGTAGAATGACTTCCATTGGAATAACTGCTTCTGCACCATATGTGAGAAGAAATGGTGACTCTCCAGTGGACTCCCTTCTTGTTGTGCGATATGCCCATAATGTATTATGAAGTGTTCACACCATCGTTTATGATGTCCATCTAGAGTTTTCTTTAGATTCATGGCAATTGTTTTATTTGTTGCTTCAGCTTGCCCATTGCTTTGTGGATAGAGTGGAGTAAACTTATTTTTTTGAATATTGAATGCTTCGAAAAGCATGTCAATAGTTTTCCCTTGTAATTGTTGTCCATTATCCGAAACTATGGCTACCGGAATCCCAAATCTACATATTATATTTTCAAACAAAATTTTTCAAACATCTGTACCTCTGATATGTGCAAGAGCTTTGGCCTCAACCCATCTAGTGAAATAATCTGTAGCTACAATTAAATATTTTCTTTTTTAGTACCTTCCACTAATGGCCCAACAATGTCTATCCCCCATTTTACAAATTGCCAAAGACTGAGTACGAAATTAAGCTCTGTTGCAGGTGTTTTTTTCTTTTTGCATAACGTTGACATTCTTCACATCTTTTTACTACACTTTCCGCATCTTTATGCATAAATGGCCGGTAATATCCTTGCGTTTTTGCTTTTAGTGCAAGTAATCGTCTTCCACTATGATTTCCCGCATCTCCATAATGTATATCTTTGAGAATTTGCTGCCCTTCTTCTTTTGATAAACATCGAAGCAAAGGTCCCAAAAAAGATCTTCGGTATAAAATCTTTTCACGCAACTGATAATTCACAGATTTCGATTGCACCTTTCTTGCCTCTTTAATGTTTGCGAGCAAAATCCCATCCCGCAAGTATTGATATAGTGAAACTCTCCAATCTTCTCTGGATAATTCATTTTCAGATTTTTGTGGAAAATCTGTATCATCTTTGTCAACTACATCTTCAGTATGTTCCTCAACTTCTTCTTCCATGTTTTCAACTGCCCACAACTTAATTGACGACTCATAAATGCGCCCAATTTTGACTACTGTAGTGTTTTGATCCTTTATCATTGAAGAAATAAATGCTAGTGCATCAGCATGGCGATTCTTATCTCTGGACAAATGTCGAAAAGTTATATTTAGGATTTGAAGTGCCAATTTTTGTACAAGATTTTTATATTCTATCAGATCTTCATCAAGCGCTTGATATTTCAACTCAACTTGCCGAATTATCAATTGTGAATCACTTGTGAGCCGCACATCACAAATTCCCAATTCAATGATAATTCGAAGAGCATGAACCACAGCCTCATATTCCACTATATTATTTGTATGCTCACCAAACTCAAGACGAAATGCATGTACCATTCGATGTCCCGTAGGAGTTGTAATTACAATTCCAATTCCCGTACCTTCTTTATTTTGCGCTCCATCGAAAAATACTTCCCATCTGCGGGAATTTACAGAGCTTAAAATATCTTGTGAATCATCGTCTTCCATTCCAGGCAACCCTTGGATTTCAAAATCATCATCTATTGTTAAGTCCGCAAGGAAATCTGCTAGGACTTGCGACTTTTGCTCAGTTTGTATTTCAAATAAGATGTGGAACTGTTCTAGTTGTGCATTCCATTTTTCTATTCTTTCCACTTTTCCAACATTCTTCAGCACAAATTCTAACGGAGATTTGCTTGGCACCCGCACATAATGTGTCAGAATATATGTCCGTAATATCTGAGTAGCAAAAACCAGGATAAAATTAATTGTTCAATTTTGGTGTAGTTTCTTTCCGCAAGGTTAAGAGTTTTACTGATGTAATACACTGGTTTTTCTACTTTGTCATTTGTTCGTACCAATACTGCACTTACAACATCTTCGGTTGCGGCTATGTACAAGGCGAGTACTTCTTCAGGTTCTGGCTTTTGTAATGCGGGCAATGTAGCGAGATAAGCTTTAATACTTAGAAAAGATTGTTCCCAGTTCTCGTTCCATACAAATTTATTTTTCTTTTTCAGAGTATCAAAAAAGGGCTTATATTTGTCCGATGATCTAGCAATGAATCTGCCGAGTGCGGCCAAACAACAATTCAATTTCTGTACTTCTTTAACATTCTTGGAGACGGCATATCAACAATTGCCTGAATTTTTGCTGGATCAACTTCAATCCCTCTTTTGGTAACCAAGTACCCCAAAAACTTTCCTGACGTAACCACGAAAATGCATTTATCGGGACTAACTTTCATTCTGAATTTCCACAAGGCTTTGAATATTTCTTTTAAATCTTGTAAATGATCCTTTGAGAATTTACTTTTCACCAACATGTCATCTACATAAACTTCGAGTTTGCGGCCTATCCATGGTTTAAAAATTACGTCTACGAGTCGCTGATAAGTTGCTCCTGCATTTTTTAGCCCAAATGGCATTCTGGTATAACAGTATAAACAGTGTGGAGTGAAAAACACAGTGTGTTCTTGATCTTCTTCATCTAGAGCAATCTGATTGTACCCTGAATGCCCATCCATGAAGGATAAGGCCTCCTGTCCTTTAACAGCGTCCACCAACTGATCAATGATGGGAAGCAGATAACTATCTTTTGGGCATGCTTTGTTTAAGTTGGTGAAGTCTATGCAAATTCTTACTCCGCCATTCTTCTTGGGTACAATCACCATGTTTGAAATCCAGGTTGGGTATTGCACTTCTCGAATAAATCCTGCATCCATGAGCTTTTTCAACTCATTTTCAACTGACAAATGATATTCAGGTGCTACCTTGCGTATGTGTTGTCGAAAAGGTGTAGTTCCTGGGTGTATGCGCAACTCGTGTTGAACAATACTTGGATCGATTCCTGGCATGTCCTCCATCTTCCATGCGAAAATGTCCACATAGTCTTTAAGTAAAGTGACCAAATTACGCTCCCTTTCTGTTTACATCAACGTTCCAATTTTAATCATTCTGGGGAATTCCTCTGTTCCTATGTTGACAATTTTGGTTTCTTCAATGGATGTAAAAGTGGGGAGCTCCTAATTGTGTGGGAGCTCCCTTTAACGGCTATGCTAGAAGACTACCTTCATCAATTTTTGACATGGTTTCTTTTATTGAAATACCTTCATTTGTTTCATTTACTACCTTACTTCCCACAGTCTTTATCATGTATTGGCTTAGGGCTTCTTCTTTAGCCTTCATCTTTCGTTCTTTTTTCTTGTCTCGTTGATACTGTTATCGCTCTTCATTCATGCGGATCTTTACAAGAATACAAGATTTTGCTTCACTTTGGTCTCCTTTTATCTACATTTCCCCTTGCGGTGTCGAGAACCGCAAGTATTGGTGGTATGTTGAAGTTACCCCTTTCAATTTATGGACCCAATGTCTACCAATGATGGCGTTATATGAAGATGGAGCCTCCACTGCGCTGAATTTTTTCAGAATAATTATTGGTCCAGCCGCAACATCAAACAAGATTTCCCCTTTTGGTTTTGAAGCTAGTCCATTAAACCCATAGATTGTGTAGAAAGAAGGCGTAAGCTGATCATCTTTTAATCCCATCTTCTGGAAGGTATCATAAAACAATACATTAAGAGAGCTGCCCCCATCCATAATAATCTTCCTTACATTCCAACCTGATACATGCAGTGTAAGCACTAGCGGATCATTGTGCATTTCAATTTCCTGGTCAACCTCGTTCGCAGAAAAAGTGAGCGGGGATGCCATCCATTCTTCCCATGCTTCAGCAACTCTTCCCGCAACCTTGAAGGCTTCGTGACTGCGGACCCTTTTATACAGTTTTTTATCAGTAGCTGCACTCATGGATGATTGACCCGATTCAAAATGAGAAATCATGTTAATAGTTTGATCATTTTGCGGAATATTCACTGTTTTCCCCCGTATTCTAGTTGTAGATGGTTCTGCAGGATGCTGGGCTTTTTGTTTGAGTATTTGGTTTTCTTGGGTCAAAAGTTTAATTTTTTCTGCACAAGTCTGTTGTTCCTTGCACGTCTCTTCTATTTCTTCCATTAATTGTTGAATGGGATCAATACTATTTTGAGATATTTCTTCAGATGATTGAGTAATTGAGTGTTTTTCAGAATTGTTCACTTGATCATTCATATGTTGCGACCCTTGTGATTTGCCACCATTTCCCTTTCTTGAGAAATCTCGATGGTACGATTCCCCAACTTTTCTGCATTATGATCTTGACCTTGCATGGTTCTATGTGATACCGTTTCCATTTTCGTAATTCTTCTTGTAATGTTGTGATTTCTTCTTTGTTGATTCTTATGTTGCTGTAGGAATTTCTTTACCAATATTCTAAAAGAGTTCAGATAATAAGTTATGTGTTTCAAAAGGTTTTAACATCAATATTAAATATATAATGCAATCTGTTTGAAAGAAAGCATTAAACTTAGTTTTTTAACACACAATCCGGGTAATTTTCTAGTTTAACGAAGGTTTTAAAAGTTCATGTGCGAACAAATTAATATCAAGTTCAAAAATTCAATTTAAAACATATTTTAATATTTTTTACAAGAATCAAAAATTTAGCTAAACATAAAAATCAAGAACTAGATAAATATAACATAATTGTTTGGTGAAAAATTATGAACTAGATTTTCGGATCAACGATTTTTACATATATGTGATGTATGAAATGATGAAACAAAGCATATGAACATAATGACCAAATCTATATATACATCAACTAATTAATTCAGAATAAAACTTTATGCAATATTTTTTCAATATCACTCAATCATTGTATTTTAAAGAAAAGAATTTTCCAACATAACATAATTCAAAATTTTATAGAAGAAAATTTTGACAGGTAGAATAAATTCTTTACTACCTTCCTGTTTCTAGCGCCAAATTGTAATTATCAAAAATCTTGCATCTTTGGACCACAACCAACATAATTTGAATCATACAATAGTATGATACCGTATCATAAAATCATAGCATAATAAGATTCCATACCTTATCATGAGATCATTTCAAATTAACATTTACAAGTCAACAATCAATCAAAATAAGAAATAAATTAGAAATGAATTGACACCCACATTTAACATCGTTCAACAATTTAATTGTCTACATCCACGGGTAAAAAGATTTGTAATTTATATTAATCATCATAATACATTACAAAAAATATCATACTATAAAATCATGACCATAGTAATCAAGGATCAAATGAACTAAATTTACACAAAGTCTCATACCTAAACTCTTGCCTATGATTCAATGCCTTTACTCCAATTTTCTCCCAAATTTTCAGCCCCTTTTCCTGTTTATGAACTTGGTATTTATAGCCAATTTGATGGGTCCTACCAATCTATCTTTCCACATATTTATTCTTATCAATTCCTGGTGCGATATGTAGTCCCGCAAAGCTTATTTGCAATTTCCGCAAGGCTTGATCGTTCTTCCCGCAAGTCTTAGCATGCGTACTGCTTGTTTCCCGTAATTTCTCTCTGGTTATCCCGCATCTCCTCTGCGGTCTTGTATTTAAGTTACTGTTTTGGATTAGGATGAAT
>JAJJMC010018851.1:0-28406 GCA_023531435.1 Papaver californicum
TTTTTTGGGCCGATTCGTCCAATTAGATACCGTTCATCTGGAGAAACGTAAGGAACGGGAACAGATTTGACAGATACAAAGACAAGAACTTGGTGGAAAGCAGGAAGATTGGTGACAAAGTGAGAGAAAATAGCGGGAACTCCAGTGACGAGCTGTGTGTAGATTAATCCGATACCTGGGACTCTGACGATTCCCAAGCTAGGGACAAGTGTGAGGATCCATTTCATTGAGACCTTGTTTTGTACATCGAACATGTATTTCCGTCGGGTTCCATAATGCCACACATACATAGTGACCATGAAAATAAAACACAGCAAAATCGGTACCCAACCCCCTTGAGGAATTTTTACATAGGTAGCTGACAGATAGAAAGCCTCAATCGATCCAAAGAATAGCAGGAATACCAAGGCAAATATGATATTCTTCTGCCAAACAAATGTGATTATCAAAGACATTAACCATGTCGTCACAAACATCACTGTCATGCTTGCAATTCCTGAAATTCAGTTCTTAGCTTTCAACTGAGGGAGAAAAGTTCATTATTTTGAACTACCCAATCTGATTTGACTAAACAGGGGACTTACCATAAGCATTCCCGATGATGGTTGTGTCCTGAAAACCGACTATGACAGCCAGACAGAGGAGCATTAGGATCCAGTTTATCTCTGGAATGTATATCCGACCAAATATCCACTTTGAAGTGTGGACAACCTTGATACGGGGGAAACAACCCAAAGCATGACATTGCATTACAATTGAGAATGTTGCAGAGATGACAGCTTGACTAGCAACCACTGCAGCTAAGGTGGCAATAACAAAAACTGGCCAAAATACCGGCTCTGACGAAATAGAGATCATAGAGATCAGGAAAAGTATGAAACAGATAACATATGTGTGTCAGTTGTAAGCGAAGCTAAATTTTTAGAAGGCTTACCAGGAATAGATGCATAGAAACTTATCGATAACTTAGAGAAGTTCTTCGTAAGAACCGCAGTCTGCCCCATGTATTGAAGTACCAGACAAGGTAAACAAGGCAAGCAAATCCAAGCTGCAATGCATTTCTTTGAGATAATAATTGGCCAAACCAGAAACACCCCAACTTTATCGACAAAAACACTGCTCCCCAAGCAAATTTAATTGCCACATACCCTTACAGATAAATTTGTGAAGTGGCCAAGATCAGCAAACATAGCTTCAGTGCCTGTTAGGAGCAGAAGAATACACTACTCCTTCATTGTGAATATGAAAGAACGGATAATACATATATATATAATGTCGAAACGCCAAAATCACCTGTGACAGAAAGAAGTATTCCACCAAGAGATATCCAACCATCTTTTCCTGTCTCCCTAAATAACAGGTAAATATAATACGGGGAAATGGCACGGTACACTCTTGGGTTCCACACAATGACATTGTAAATACCAAGAGTGCCGATGCAAAGTAACCAAACAGTAACCACGGGTGCAAAGATGAAAGCCACTCTTTGGGTACCGCAGTGCTGTAAAGCAAAGAGGCCGACCAATACAATGCAAGCAATAACAACTACAGGACCTGTTCTTCCATTGAAACAGTAAAGCAACTTCACGGATATGAATAAGATAGTTATGACTGAAACTTGAAAGGTACTATTTATTGGCCGCAATGCATACCTTGTTGTAAGTTTGTTGCACGAACTTGTAGCCCTGAAATGGCAGATAAAACTACATAGAAACAATTATTTGGGTTAAATTATACTGGTATAAAAATTATCTCCCGTTATAAGTAGATAAGTAAGGTTAAAATCACTACAAAATTCTTACCAGAAATTGCAGGAGTCAGAACACCATCACCAACCACCATGGAAGCACCAAACAGCACCAAAAGAAGTAAAAAGTTTCCCGACTTCTTATGCTTCTCCAGATATTTTCTTAATGGGGAGGAATCAGTAGCCCTTTCTGAATGACTGCGGTTATAATAAGTAGAGATCTCCTCATCTGCAGCTTGGTGGTTGGGAAGCGAACTGAGCTTTGCATGCCTGCAAAGGAGGGAGTATAGTGCAAACGTCCCACCTAATAGTGATCATGAGAATAATGTAAGCTATGATCAACAGAGAGAAAGAGAGATTTGGAAATCACATGTATGGATACCTTCACCATTATCGTCTGCACTCAACACTATGAAAACATACTTTAACAACGGAAGCAATATGAAAGTCCAAATTATCAAGGAGAAAACTCCAAATATTGTGTCTTCTGTTTGATAATGGCGCAACCTCCCGGAGAATGTACTCTTAAAAACATAAAGGGGGGAAGTACTTAAATCACCATAAACTACGCCGAAACTCTGGTATGCTAAAAGGATAACCTGTTTATACTCGCTCTTCCAGAGAACCTGCTTGAAAGCAGTATACACACTGTTAGCACAAATGATAATTGGCCATTTGTAATCTAGATTGCCAATTAAGTTCGTCAGTGGCCAAAGGGCAAAGATGCACCTAGAAGAAATTCTAAGAGGTTTAGACCCATGACATAAGTTTCTACATAGAGCAAACCGAAAAATGACACTTAGCCTCAAATGAATTGGGTTATGGGATGGCACTAAAGGGAAGTTGCAGAGACACACACAACCAATCAGCCATAAAAATCAAGAAGACCCACAAGAAGCAACCTTCAATTCACCACCTCACCCACTTAAAGACCACATTTTTTTCGTATTTTACAGTACCTCTAACTTCCGCACTCTCTTATATTCAGCTCCCACAACTCCATGAATAGATTCTACGTCTACGAGCTAACCGGAAACACCTTATACCACCACAATTCCTCCCTATATTACTGAAAGATACGAATTCCCTGATGTTCAAGTACAATTTCACAGCCAATGCATTATATTGAGGCTCATCTACAATTACTAATCATGGAAGGTCTGTGCCAATGTGCCCCTAGTATGCCTCATACGCAATGAACATGAACATTGGAAATCCTTAATCAAATAAAAAGCTAACAAAATGCAACAATTTTTTTTTTTGAAAATCTTGTAAAATCATGGGGTAGAAATGAATATTGGCATCAGTAAAATCAAAGACTTACCATTGTTAAGCAAAGATTTTGCTCAGATAGCAATAAATCTTGAGTTGTGTCTAGGGTTTGTCATTTGGCAAAACCGAAGAAACGAAAAAACTTGAGCTTTTTATGTTTGAATGAATCCATCAAATGTTTGCTGTAAGAATACCCCGGGATTTCGCGTGGGATTATTGGAATGTTAAAGCCACCCCAATATTGGTTGGTAAGTATCATTTGCGAAAGAAGGTAGGGGCAACCACATATAGGAAGTAAAAACTAAAACAGTAAAAAGTACTATTATTTCGGGGTGATTGATTTGTATGTTCTCTTTTCCTTTTCCTTTTTGTAGTGGTTTCTTTTGCATCAATAATCCAAATATTTCAATAGCACATAAAAACTTCAGGAAAACCCGCAACCAATTTCCGGATTTCAGATTTACTGTCCGTGGTGTCCAACTATTCAATATTCATCCAATAGATGGGCAAATTGGATGGTAGATTCAATATGTATAATAATACTCCATCCGTCCAAGTTAAAAAGACGGAGTTTTTATTTTCGATTGTCCATCTAAATAGATATAATTCTAATTCTTAGATAGTTTTTCTATATATACCCTTATTAATTATACTAGTATTATACTAAAATGAATTTAATGTTTATAGTTTTTATCAAAAAGGTAGGGGTAATATAGAAAAAAAAATGAGAGATTTTTATAATTCTCATATTTTTTCTTAATCTAATTCAAACTTGTTTTTCGCCTATATAATTTGGAAGGAGGGAGTTAAGGCATTTGACTTTTAAGTTTCCTATTTTATAGAAAATAACCTCAGAAAATAGGCTTGTCACATTGTCGAAAATAATAAATACACATGAATGCTCTATGCAGATTGGTGTGATAAGATCATACCACTTTATATGATGTAAATATCCTTATTATCCCTAAACATGACGGGTGCGAGTGATTAATAGATTAGTTGGCACTCGTCCAATCTGCAAACCAATGTTGCACAGACACGAGAAGGGTTAAATTTTTAGAATTAAAATAAAAATTGAAAATTAAAAGGACACAACCAAATAACAACACAACCAACTAATATGCTTGGTTTCTCAGCCCAATAGGTGTTGCAAGAGGCCTCTGTCTCTTGTGGGAGGATGGGATAGATCTCAGAACTAAATAGTTTGATATTTATCCTGATTCTCTTGTGTATCATCTTACAACTCTAGGAAGTGATCATGTTCCTCATGCTTACAACTGCTAGGAATGCAGATCCTACTAAGAAAACTTTTATATTCAATAAATGTTTATTGAGAGATGATTCTTATAAAAATGCCACAATTGCTCAATGGTCTCATGTGATTCCTAGTTCTCACGCTTTTAGACATGTTAGATCATTGTCAAATGTTAAATTTGGATTCGAAATTACATCACTTCTTTTTAGGCGTGTCCATGCAAAATAGCTGCAAACTATCTAGATATTTTTTCTGAAATTGCATCCTCATCCAATTTACTTGCACACGGATATCTAGGGCTGTTCATGGCCGGTTTCGGTTCGTTTTTTTGCCAAACCAAAACCGAAACCAGTATATCCGGTTTTCCAAAAAGTTTTTGAAAACCGTTCCATTTACCGCCGGTTCGGTTTTACTTGGTTTTCTCTCGGTTTCGATTTTTTCCAGTCGGTTTCGCTTAACCGGCTGGTTGTGTCAGCTTCATGGAACTGACAGTGCAAAATTCAGAAAAAATCAAAAAAACAAACATTTTTACATCCATTTTTCATTAAATTCCTGCAGACATTTAAGCAATTCAAAGAACATAAAATGCATGCATTCTTATAACACAAACACATCCAAAAAATCCATTTTTAAAGACAAAAACAACATTCATTGTTCATTAAATTGATGTTGCCTGCTGCTAGGGTTGCACAAACCCGACCCAACCCGCCAACTCGACCCGCACCCGTCCAATTTTACCCGACCCGCATCCGGCCCGCCGATGAACGGGTCGGGTGCGAGTGTTTTTTTTTTTAAACCCGTCTTCTGGTGGGTCGGGTGCGGGTGATAGCTCCTCTCACCCGACACGACCCGACCACCCGACATTCATTTTCTAGTCTTCATCGACTCTAAAGTTCTAAACAACTCATTCAATTTCAGTCTAAGTTCTCTTCCTTCATCGACTCTAAACAGAAGATACCACCACCACCACCGCGACAAGCAATTGAACACAAGAATCATCATCACCACCTTGTTTCTATTCATCTTGTTTCTTCTCGAATCTCTATCAGGTACTGTATTTGTTTTAATTTTTTTTTGCCCTAATTGAAATTTCTGTTTGTATAATTACATGATTGAGTAGCGATTGATTATGGGTTTCATTAGTTCTGATTAATTGTGATGCTCAGAAGGTTTAATTTGATAAATAACTTTTCCCTAATTTGAAATTAATGTTTGTGAAATTAGGGCTTTTTGTAGTAAAGCATGCCTCTGTTCAAGTTGGGGTTTAGTTTTGTGACTGCACTCATAACCACATTTGTCTTCATCTAAGCCTGATTTGCTAGTTGCCATCACTGGATTTCTTTTAATGGTTAAAATGAGGCAAGCCGTACTTGATGCCTCCTCATCTTGGTACCTGCATGACTACGAAAATTAGAATGATAATGTCTTGACCAAGTTTTCAGTTTCGCTGTATCTTATTTTTAAGCAATTTTCTTTTTAAATCAATTTGGTTTAGCCTAGGTCTAATTTGTACGTAGTTCCTCTTGTATTTCATGCTTATTGTAATAGTTTAGTTTGCTGCATTAGATAATCCATAATCTAACAGTGTCACTGCTATTACCATCATTATTTTCTGCTGTTTTGTATGAAGCTTAGTAACTTCCCCCCTTCTGCGCAGCGTTAGTTTGCTTCGAGCTTATTGTTGTTATTAGTTCACCATTTTATCTTTCCTTTTTAGATCCTTAGTTCACTAGAGCCTGTGCGTTTTTAATACTAACTTATTCCTTTTGTGTTGACTGCTTCCCCTTTGTTTTCTCTACTACTAACTTCTTCTGCAGTTCTTTGTTTCATATTCTGATTATCCAAGGTTAACAATAGTAAACATTGCAATTTTTAGTTGAACTTAACAGTGTAACTGCTATAAGTATCTCTGCCTAAATCACTGCTTCTCTGCCTTGTAGGTTACCACTTACCACCATGGTTGAAATCTCAGAAGATGACGTTAGTTCAGATCTTCCACCAATAGTATTTGTTTGCTGAAATCTCTCACAATTTTCCCTATAGAGGACCTGAGCCACCAACAGTATTTGTTTCTCCACAGCCTCACAAGCAAGCTTGATGCAGTTGTAGTAAATCCTCATAAAGTCTATAGGAGTCAACCTACGGTTATCGGTTTAAGCGATTTGGTTAGCATTACAACAGTATCTGTTTGCTGAAATGCTAGTTTTGCATTCTCATAAATGTTGAAGTGACTTTGACTTGTATTTGGTTTCTTTCATATTGACTTTCATAATGACTTGTATTTGGTTTCTTTCATAAATCGTTCTTGTTTGGTCAGGCTTAAGAGGGTTTAGAAGTTAGAAGTTTATATTTAGAACAAGAACAACCTCTTTTAGAGGATTTGTGGAGTCTGGGCGGGTGAAAAAACAAGTTACTCGCTAACTAGCGGGTCGGGTACGGGTGAGGCCAAACCCGACCCGACCCACCCGATGTGCAGCCCTACCTGCTGCTGCCTCCTGCTGCCTGCTGCTAGTATCATTTGAGAAGGATTCAGTCGTTAGTATCAACAATGTATAACAATATCAAAAATCAAAAACTAAATAAACAAGATTAATACCTCTAATGAAGTAAAACAATTTACTTACAAATTGTTTAGTGTGCCAAATATCTAAGAGTTTGCAGTTTAAGAATGTTCTTATACCTTTCTAGCAGTGGAGGTTTATCTGATGGTCTGATTGGTAGATTTTCTGAACTTTTGGATTTGAGTAGAGCGTCTCCTAATTTCTCTGTTACAACCCATTTGTTCACTCTATCTGTTTCCAGTAGACCGATAAATGTTCATTTGCTTCGATGCATAGCCATGACAGTTTCAAAAAGAATCCAGTAAACAAGTAGGTGGATAGACCTGCACATATTTGAAGAAAGAGTACAGTTAAATTAGCAGGGCAAGCAGATTGTAAGTGTTGGTCACTGTACACTCACTGTATATAAAATTGAACTTACATTGGTGTTTCAAGGCATTAAAAAGAGTTCTGGCAAAGGGTATATAAACTGCACCCCATTTTGGTATTACGACTTCAGGAAACAAAACGCACATAGAAATTATAACACAGTAAAATGAGAAGGTCACAATATGAGCTTAGTAATATACTACACGATAGTACATCCTACAATCATGTTCACTTTCTAGTATTTACTATGAAAAAAACGTAGATATCATGCCTATTGAGAAACATTAATTCTCTGCCTTCTTTCTAATGGTTTTTTAACTGGTTACATCTTAAATTGGTGTCAAGTCGTCTTTCGCAGATGATTCCATTGTGAAAAATTATCTAAATCTTAGATGGTTAGGTAGTAAACTTTAGATAAAAACTATTTTCCGATTAAATTGATGAGTAGAACATTTCCTACCAAAAAGCAGCTCCTATTATATGAAACTGTTTAATAAGATTTTCAAGAGGCCCTCAGGTATCAGCAGTGCTAAAACTGGGTTCCATGAGTAGAATAATAATCAACAACTGAACAGTACTTCATCATTCGATTCATTCAAGGGAAGTGAGTGTAACTACATAACCAGTTTTTGTGTGGGGCTTATAAACATACTAAGTACGGGTGAAGTTTTCATTGATTGACATCTCCCTATTCTAACAAATTTAAATTACAAGAAGCAAATTGAAACATTGAAGAAGAAGTAAGAAGTTACTTGAGGAGGAGTGCGATAATTAGTATTGGCGAATCATAACACAACATAATTAGTCATCCCAGATGTATGTGGGAACAAGACTTGATTCTTAGCCTTCTGACTCTTTCAGATGATCAATACTGCAACCACCCATAAAAAACAATTTTAAGAATTGGAGAAAACAATGACAATGATAAAAAACAATCATAATACAAGAGTAATAACAATATAAATAACACATAATATCATAATCAACGAAGATTAATAAAGAAACAATGTCATACATGATACATCATACCTGATTGCTGATTTCATTGATTGCTTCGATTCAAGCTTCTAGGGTTTGTTGAAGCTTCGATTAAAGCTTGAAGCTTCTTGTAAATCTCGATGGATTAGAAATTAATGGAGGAGTATATACCCCTAATGTACTACCACTCTACCAGAGTACTATGGATACAAACTTGTGATTCAGTGAAGGAGTCACACTGCAGGAGGGCTGGAGGTGGAGGCGGAGGCGGAGTCTGTTGCTGAAAAAAATGGAAGAGGATTAGGGTATGAGAGTTAGGAAGGGTTATGTATGAAGGGTAATGGAGGGTGTAGATTAAATCTATCAAAATATATATCAACGGTCCTAACTACTCGGTTTTCCATGGCATAACGGTTCAGTTTTTGGCCAAACCAAAACCGAAACCATGACTACCGATTTCTAGATTTTTTTTACAAAACCGTTAACAAATAGTTCGGTTCGGTTTTGTCCTATTCGGTTCGGTTTCCACGGAAACCCGTCACCATGTACAGCCCTACGGACACCCGCAAAATAGCGAGTGTATCGGCCGGGCTGGCGGGACATTCGTAAAATAACAAATGAATCGGGTCGGGTTGGCGGGTTAGGTGTCAAATGGTCAGCCAAACGAATTCAGAAAAAACGGTGGTACATATGGAAAAAACATTTTTGAGAGGTATCGGGTTTTTCTTATTTCCCAATTCGAGTTTTGAGTGAGAGAGAAAAGAAGAAAACAGTGAAACCCCTAATTAGATTTCATCGATCCATCTTTCTGCATCTTTTCCTCTGATATCTCTACAAATCCCTAGAGATTGTTTTATCTTTGATTAGTGAGAAAAGCTAACTCAAAACCCTAGATTCAAACTTCAAAATCAGGTAAACGTTTCCGTTTTTTTTTTGTTTAGGTTTGTTTGATCAGTATCTATGATGATGATTTTTTTTTTCTTTGTGGAAATTGATTATCCGATGTTTGTGAAATTTCCTAACTGAATATGTTATTAGTGAAGCCATTGAATATAAAGAAATGATTTTAATCACTAACTTTTGCTTATTCTACATAGTAAATTTCATGAATCCTCTACAATCTTTTCAGTTGGCACATTTTCTTTAAGTGCAAATGTGAAAAACAACATAAAGGTTTGGATTAGAACTGTTAAACTCTTTAATAGACTTATTGGGTAGTGGTGGTATTGTAATGCCAATACTATAAGCTGTAACTGTAGTGGAACTCGTTATCAGTAGGTTAAATATGGCTAGCTAATAGGCTAGTGGTGAGTGGCATAAGAAAGTTATAGCGACAAGATCGCTTAAGTTCTTCCATACGCTGGGTGTTGATTCAATTATTAGGGCCGAGGTTTAGCCATTTCTCCTTGGAGTGTACCCTTGTGGTTCTTTGCCGTGCATTTCAAGATAGCGCTTGTAATAGATTATTTGTCTTGCTAATAGAAATTTCACGATGCTTGAAGGTTATAATATTACAGGGTAGTAGAACTTCCGTATGTAAATCTGAGCTTAGGGAAAATTATTGTTCTATGGCATCTAGGAATTTTGATGTAGCAATTTCTTAATTGGATTGCATTCTTAGTAACTGTGTGCTTTCCATTCCTTTGAAACTACTTTTTCTTCAGTATATACTGGTCGGTTTTTTTATACTGAAACCCTAGAATCTATTGCATGTTCAAAAGTCTTCTGTCTGAGTGTTGGATGACTTTGTTTTGAATGTTAATGGGTTAATTCTTTTAGAGTTTTAGTTAACTATATGAATTGGAATGTCGATTGATTCTGAGTGTACATTTCTTGAAATTACATTTTTGCTGTGATTCGCTTAAACTATGATTTTCAAAATAATTGGTATAGAATTTAGGTTTGATTTCATGATATCATGGTAATGCATAGGATCTGGGCAGATTTGCCAACTATTGTTTGTCTAAGTAACTCTCCACCTCATCATTCATGGTATGAGCTGAATTGATTGTGTCAATTCTTTACTGTCAAATGGAGTGGTGATCCAAGATATATCATTGGACTTCCTGCAGATACATATGAACCTACTACCAAGTAAAACAGTACGTGAATACTAGAATGAGGGATTGCGTCTTTTAATGTTAGTCTTACATAATTGGTCAGTATCACTTCATATCTTGTTAGCTTAAGTTTAATATCAAGTTTTTTGCGAGTTCTAGAAGAATTAGTCCAAGTCTCCATAAACTGGAGTTATCTTTATTGCCTTCCTTCCTGTTGTTATTAATTTTAAAAGGATTATCAATTTACTACAATTTAACCAACAAAGGACTGTTATTTACACTTCAGGAAGTTATTTTTGATGAATTAGGGTGGCCCATTGCTGTGGTAGCTGCACAATTTACAGCATATTGGGAAGAATTTGTTGACTGTTGCTCTAGTGAAGTGGATAAGAAAAATTAGGGTTAGGGTTCCATATTGTGGTTGTGATCAGCATTTGCTTCCGGACAGAACAATTAATGTGTATAGCAGTGAGATGGCTAATCCTGGTGCTGGGAGTAAGTTTGTATGTGTAAATTTGAATAAATCATATGGGCAACCTTCGAATTCATATGGAGGAAATAGACCAAGATCAGGTATTCGTGGAGTTGGTAGTGGGGTTGTTGTTTTATCTAGACACCAGAGTTCCATTATGGGTGTTCAAAAAACTGGACCTAAACTTTCTGTTCCACCCCCCATGAATTTGCCTTCACTGAGAAAGGAACATGAAGGCTTAGATTCTTCTGCTTCTGTTAGCGGTGCAGCTGGTTCAGGTAATATTGGTTCTGGATCAAGACCTACTTCCTCAGGTGTGGGTTGGTCGAAACCTGCTTCTTCGGCTTTTCAAGAGAAAGACGCAGGTGGTGATCACCATGCTAAATTAGTTGGTGATAGCCAGATTGTTAATGGTGGCAATGATTTATCTTCATATTCATCATCGGATGTGACATCAGGAAGAGCTAGTGGAAGTATTTATATGCCTCCGTCAGCAAGGTCAGGCACACTTGGGGTGCCTGTAGTTCATTCATCGCGGCTTTTTCCGGTAGTGGATAAAGCAATGGTACTGAAAGGTGAAGATTTCCCGTCGTTGCTAGCTACTTTGTCGTCTGCGCCTGATGTTAGTCAGAAACAACATAATGTTTCACAGCATAAGCAGAAGCAGAGAGTGATAGAGGAAGCAGTTGATCAGCAGAAGGATAGTTCTTATTCTGGGACATCGATTCACATGCGCCCACAGATTCAATCTTCTCGCCCTAGTTGCAGCTCAGATGAGAGTCGGGTTGGGGGTTCTGGGTTGAGTAGCTCTAATATTGTTGAAAAATCAAGGAAGCCAGAGTCGTACTTCCCTGGCCCTTTACCACTTGCGCAGTTAAAGCACACATCTGATTGGGCTGATGATGAAAGGGACACTGGTCATGGCATTTCAGACAGAGAAGGAGATCGTGGGTACTCTAGGAATGAATCGTCTTGGGGTAATGACTTTGATTTTCCGAGGGTTGGTGTAATGCCTCGAGCATCGGTTCCCAATCTTTCTGAAGCGAGAGGTGTACTTGATGGTGAAGGGGAGAAACTTCCGACGAGGAAATTTGCTAGAGGCAGCAGTTACAGCAGAGATGTAAGAACATCTAGTGGCAGAGGGGGTGGTTACAGTGCACGGGATCGATACAATAGTGATCAGTCCGACCGTTACAGAGGTGATTTCTTCCCCAAAAGCTTAGTCCCAAAGACGCCATTTTCTTTGGGAACTAGGGGTCCTGCTGTGAATGATCCAGTTTTTAATTTTGTTAAAGAAAAGCGTTCGAGCAGTGTGAAACCATACCTGGAAGATCCATTTCTGAAAGATATTGTCAGTGGGCCTGGTTTTGATGGGAAAGATCCAATCACTGGAGGTCTTGTAGGGGTGTTCAAGAGGAAGAAAGATACTTCAAAACAGGCCGATTTCCATGACCCTGTTAGAGAATCATTCGAGGCTGAACTCGAGAGAGTTCAAAAGATGCAAGAGCAAGAGAGGCAACAAATCCTTGATGAACAAACCAGGGCAGTGGAGCTTGCCCGAAAAGAAGAGGAGGATAGGGAACGTTTTGCAAGGGAAGTGATAGAACGTCGTAGAAGACTTGAAGAAGAAGCAAGAGAAGTTGCATGGAGAGCAGAACAAGAACGCTTGGAGGCCATACGAAGGGCAGAAGAGCAGAAGACTGCAAGAGAAGAAGAAAAACGAAGAATGCATATGGAGGAAGAGAGGAGGAAAGAAGCTGCCAGGAAAAAGCTTTTGGAGTTGGAGGCTAGGATTGCAAGGAGACAATCTGAAGCAAAGGATGACAAATTTTCTACTGGTGCTGCTGTCAGAGATGACAAAATGTTTGGATTGGCTACGGAAAGAGATGTTTCCATGGTGACAGATGTGGTAGATTGGGAAGATGGTGAAAGAATGGTGGAAAGAATCACCAATTCTGCATCTTCTGATTCCTCCAATCCGAGTAGATCCATAGAGATGGGTTCTAGGCCTCCTTATATAAGAGGCGGAGATTCGGTATTTTCTGATAGATCAAAACCTGGAAATGCATGGAGGAGAGATGTGTTTGAACATGGAAACAGCTCCAGCTTCATGCTGCATGATCAGGACAATGACTACCGAGGTCCAAGACGTGATACATTTGGTGCCGGACGTGCAGTTTCCAGAAAGGATTTATATGACAGTTCTGGAGTCGTATCAGTCACGAGGTCATCTTCCAAAGGAGGGTTCTCAGAACCTCACCAATTAGATGATTTCCCTCATTTGAGAGGGCACAGATGGAACTTTGCAGGTGACACGGATCATTATAGCAGAAACTCAGAGATTGATGTTGAATATTATGATAACACGACGGATAAGTTTGGTGATATAGGCTGGGGACAAGGACGTCCCCGTGGTAGTCCACACTCTCCTTATCCAGAGAGGCTGTATCAGAACTTTGAAGCGGATGGGTTTTTCTCATATTCGAGGTCAAGACATTCTGTGAGGCAGCCTCGGGTTCCTCCACCACCATCACTGGCTTCCATGCATAAAAACATCAGAGATGACCTGGAAAACCCTAGCTCTTCCGCGTCTTTGGATAATGAGATGAGATACCATCATCCATCAACAGAAAATGAAGCAAGTCTGACAAATGTACAGTCTGAGACCGTCCTCCAAGAGCAGAAAGTTGAAAAGGCTATATCTTCGAGGTGTGACTCTCAATCCTCGCTCTGTGTTTCTAGCCCGCCTCATTCACCTATTCATCTCTCTGACGATGACCTTGAGGACTCTGGGGATTCTCCTGTCTTACAAACTGCTGCAAAAGGTGAAGAATTTTCTTTGTCAGAGAATGAGCATGACTTTTCAGTAGCTGTGGATAGAAAAACAAATAACTTGACAAACTCAGGAAATGTTTCTCCTGCTGAAGATGAAGAGTGGGCTATCGAGAATGATGAAGAGTTGCAGGAGCAAGAAGAATACGATGAGGATGATGGTTACCTCAAAGAAGATGAAGTTCAAGAAGGCGATGATGAAGAGTTGGCTAGTGTTTTCCTCTCATCTCCAATAGTCCAGCTGGAAGAGGAAGAAGGTCCTTCTGGAGTATCTAATGGTGAAATGGCTGAGCCTGATAACCCATCTGCAATCTTAGATGATGCTAAAAAACAGATTCTTGGGACGAGGCGTCTCTTTGTTCGCAATCTTCCATACACTGCGAGGTATGTTCGCCTTTCATTCAGCCCTCTTCAATTTCTATTTACCTGTTTGGGTGTCCAATAAACGATGTTTTTGGTTCTTCCTTCTGAACGATATTTTTGTATTGATGACGGAATAGTGAGGAAGATCTGGCGGAGATTTTTGGTAAATTTGGTGATATCTCGGAGGTGCATCTTGTTGTTGATAGAGATACCAATCAATCAAAAGGAATTGCTTATGTTCTCTATACACTTCCAGAATTTGCAGTTAGGTACTGTATTTTGGATTCAGTTAAACATCTTTCACCTGCTCTTTTTCAATTGGTTATTGTTTAAGCTGTGCTATATTTTTAGTTCTGGAATGCAGAATGCATAATCTAATAAAGTAATGCCAAATATTCATATTGTGCCAGTGTTCGAGATTACAAAAAACTCTTAGTTTAACTGAGCAGCTATATCATATAGGTCTAACCATACCTGTGTACTTGGTGAATCATTTCCAATGATTTCTGCACGAAGATGCAACCGATCTTCACTCGTACTTGCTACTCATACTACTGTAGTGTTCATCACTGTGGGTTCACAGATCATAAATTCTTTGAATGCGGTTCGTTTTTCTTCTTCAGTTTCTTATCAATCTGACTTGTCATTTCAGGGCATTTGAAGAGTTAGACAATTCAATGTTCCAAGGCAGGTTATTGCACATTCTGCCAGCAAAACAGCAAAACACTGTTAGAGATGCTCCATTGTATTTGGAAAGGGCTCCTGGCAGCATCCTCTCTCCAAGTTCAACATCAGAGGCTGATGCACAGAAGTATGGCGTCGTTGGTGAAAACAATGTGAAGAGAGCAATTATTCAACAAGGGGTGGAGACAATATCTGGAGTTGATGTTGATCCTGATAGAGTGGAGGTTTGTTTTTTCTTATGATTTATGAATTACTTTATACTTTGGAGTTGCACTGTTGTGAGCACTGCTTTCCTAGAGCTCATGTTGTATTTCGTAAATAGTACTAACCTAGAAATGAAAAGGCCAGAGTCTCACGGTAGATTTTTGAAATTCTTATGCAATCTTTAGGAGACAGTTTCTCATAAAAATCCTATCTGGCAATCTAACAATTTCCCAAGTGAATATTTTAGTGTTACTGTTAATTGCAATTCTTAGAGCTCATGTTATATTTCGTAGATTGTACCAATCTATCAATGAAAAGGCCAGAGTCTCACGATAGATTTTTGAAATTCTCTTTAGGAAACAGTTCCTCATAAAATCCTATCCGGCACTTTAACAAATTCCAAAGTGGATATTTTAGTACTAATGTCAATTGGATTTCCACGTGGTTTTATTGGCTCATTAGTCTAACTGCCACAAAATCTCCACATAACAGAAATGGATTTACACATCAAGTTATAGATTGTCAGTGTAACAATTTGTTCTTTAAGGTTGACTTCTGCTTACATTTCATTAGTTCCTATTAGTTGTTTAGCTTTTTAAGTTTTCAACGATGGATGCTTTTTGAACTAATTAATGAACTTAACTTAACCTATTTCACTCCGTGATATATTTGATTGGTGAATGGTTACATCTTTTTGTTCGTTTTGTGCAGTCACGGTCTCTGTTTGTTAAAAATTTGAATTTCAGTACATCCGATGAGAATTTGAAAAAGCATTTTACTGACAAGATAAAGGAGGGAAGAATCCAAAGTGCCAAGGTAATGTTTACTTCTCTAAGCAATCAATTACTTATTTCTAGTGCTTTTGTTGTCTATTTTCTCACTTACATGCTATTGCCCATGTGCAGGTTAAGAAGCACTTGAAAAATGGGAAGAATGTATCAATAGGTTATGGTTTCATCGAATTGGATTGTGTGGAAACGGCGACAAAAGTGTGCAGGGATTTACAGGTAAGGAAACTCGAACAAATAGTAATCCAGGTGCAGATTTTTAATTAATTATGTAGCTGGTAATCATTTATTTCTTGTTATTACAGTTCGTCTATAAGTAATATACAATTATTCTGTCTGTATTACAGGGTACAATTTTGGATGGCCATGCACTTATTTTGCAACACTGCAATGCTATTGACCATGTCCAGCCTATGATGCCAGCAGTTTCACCTGGTGTTAGTCAGGGTGAAGTACCGATGAACCTTCAATTTGGCCTTTTTTCGGGTCCATCTTTGATACCATCTCCAGTTCCAGCCATACAGGTTGGTTCTATTCAGATGCCTGTACACATACATCCTCAGGTGGGTTCATCTGTCACTCACATGCACCCTTCACAACCTCCTTTCTTCCAATTTGGTCAGCTGAGGTATGCATCTCCCATGTCTCAAGGAATATTGCCTTTGGCTCCTCAGTCAGTGTCTTTTGTTCAGCCCCCCGTCCCCACCCATTATTCTTTTAATCAAAACCAGGAGAGTATTGTAAATATTCCAGCAAGCCAGGGGTCCAAAACCCATCAAGCAGAGTCATCTATGATGTTGAATGACCACCCTGGTGTGCCAAAGCTCTTGAATCTATCCCAGGATAGTCAACCGAGGGAGGTGACTGTGTTAGCAGGTCAACAAGACCAAGAGAATGAAGTTTTGACTTCTCATAGTCGGGTGCAGAACTCCAATTTACCTGACAGTGAGAGCAGATCTAAATCCCAAGTTCAAGATCAGAGGCAACATGATATGGCTGTGAAGAAGAAGAATAGATATGCAGCTAACAATAATGAATCACAAGGTCAAGTGCAAGCTGAATCTACCAAGTCCCAGTTCGTGCCAAGGGATCCAGGTCCAACATCTAATGGCAGAGGGAAGAGGTTTATATATGCAGTCAAAAACTCTGGGTCAAGACCTTCGTTCCCGGTTTCTGAAGCTCCTCACTCAGATTTTAGTGGGTTTCAAAGAAGGCCTCGTCAAAAATTTCGACGTACGGAGTTTAGGATAAGAGAAAATGTTGAGAAGAGGCATACAGAAAGCTTTGGATCTTCTGAAAACTCTGGGATGGATGAAAGGTTGAATTTCAATGGTAGGATGCCAGGATATTCTGGGAGAAATAGGGTGGTTAAGAGGGAATTCGGGTACAACAGACAATCAAAGCATCTAGTTGAATCTGTAGGTTTAAATTCTGGTTCAAGTGGCTCACGTGTTGCTGACTCAGAAAGCAAAACAGAGAAACAACCTGGTAAAGAGGTTACTGCGAAGAGGCTGACCTCTTCACTCAATGTATCGGATACTGGAGATGGAAACCCTAAAAGGAATAGCAGTTTAGTGGAGGATGTTGATGCTCCTATGCAAAGTGGTATTGTGCGTATTTTTAGACAAACCGGGATAGAAGCCCCGAGTGATGAGGATGATTTCATTGAAGTGAGGTCTAAGAGGCAGATGCTGATTGATCGACGGAAACAGAGGGAAAGGGAAACTAAGGCCAAATCTCGGATAGCAAAGGTACTGCATTTCAATTTATACTCCATTTCATACAGACCGTGACATTTTAAGGTTCGAAGCAATGTTCTGCTCTCCATTGTTAACACATTCCAAATAACTGTTTTTACCGGTTATCTCAAGTTTCAAATTACTCAATTTTTTTCGTTGTTTATTAAAATTTCTCTCTCTGCGCTTTTCTGTATATAAACCCGTCTGTATAAGATTTCTGTATAGTATTACAAGCTGTAACGGTGATTTACTTCTCTATCATTTACCATTTCACTCAAGTGACTAATATATTTTTTGTGTGATCTGGTATTGTGTTGTAGGCATCTCGGAAACCTTGTTATGTATCACAAAATCCTAGAGCTCCTGTGTATTCAAATAAACCATCAACACCATTGGTCGCAGAAGCAGCCAGCAGTATTCCTTCTGCTTCTCTTGCTTCTGATGGCAAGGCCACGTCCAATGTTGAAGTGGTACCTGCATTTAAAAATGCTATAGCTTCACAACCCCTGCCTCCTATTGGGACCCCTGCTCATAATTCCGATGGCAATGCTGTCATGAGAGCCCACTCTATTAAGTATGTATATGGATGTAAGGTCCTACTTCATCAATAAATATTTTTTTTGTTGATTTTAACCTTCTCTTGAATTTTCTACAGACCCCTCAAGAACAACTCCATTCCTGTGATATCAAATAATGGAACTAACCTTGCTCCTGGCTCATCATTGGCTAATAAGAGTGTTGCGGTGCCAGCATATTTGGGCTCCTGGGGCAGTGCCCGAAATCAGCAGGTATGTGATTCTTTTCTTCTGTTTTTTGCTGATACATTCAGGTCTTGCAAAATCTTAACCTGGCACTTTGCGAAGTTAGTTTTTAGCCATAATTTGTGTTTAATGCGTCCTTGACGTTGCTGGCATATCCCTGCCCAAATAAGATATTTATCAGAATGATAGGTGTCTCCTGTCTCTCTGGATATCTGTGTGGTATTCCGTATTCTACTTACATGGTGCCTGGTGATTGTAGATATCCAAGGTTGAGTTTATGCCTGTGTGGTCATGTATCCAGAGGGGTGATATCACCGATAAGTTGATAACATGGATCTTCTTTGTGCATTTGCTCACCAAAAAGCAAAGCTGTTGTTATCTATTGCGGCTAATATGTTTATATGCCTATCTCTTTAGTAGATGCCACTGTGTGACTGTTCTCTATTGGCTATTACCATCTGGTTTAAAAAAATACATATAGAACTACCTTACTGCGCTTTTGCGGTATTTTTTTTTGGGATAGGAAGGTTCTATCGACCTTCTGACCTTTTTTTTTTTTCAATGTTACTATTTATTATACTAATCATTTATTTTTTCTAATCAGTAATCACCAGCAAAATGGTTTCGAAAAAATAATTAATTAAACACTAACAAGGTTTCTAAAAAAAAACATACAAGTATACAATTAATAACCAACACAAGTGACTGTACTTTACGATCTGAACAAACAATACATTTGGTTAATATGGTGAAATGATTATTTATGAGTTTGATAATCCTTATATTAACATGAGACTCAGAGTAAACATTTCCTTCATCTATTTTAACATATGTATCTTTTGGCACTATGTTTTTCCTTTTCAGGTCATGACTCTAACACAGACACAACTTGATGACGCTATGAAGACAGCACGATTTGATTCTCATGTTCCTTCTATTGGTGATCTCACCACTGCTGCTATTGATCGCAGCAAACCATCATCATCCATCTTGTCGCAGGACAAATCATTTTCTTCCACAGCAAGTCCTCTCAGCTCCCTTCTTGCTGGGGAGAAAATTCAATTTGGTGGGCCTTAGCTTTTTATAATTTGATAAAAAGAATATGTCTCTACCCTTGACTTTTCAACTGATTAGTGTTAAACTTGGATTTAGGTGCGGTTACATCTCCAACTATTCTACCTTCTAGCAGCCGAGCTGTTTCAAGTGACCTTGGACCTCCAGACTCATCTAGGCCAGATGCTTCTGTTGACCACACTTTATCTGCAGTTGAGAGTGATCGCTCATTTTTTGAGAAAGAACGATGTCCTGATAAATCATGTGTTCATTTAGATGATCCTGAGGCTGAAGCAGAAGCTGAAGCAGCTGCTTCCGCTGTTGCTGTTGCTGCTATTAGTAGTGATGAGATTGTTGGAAGCGGGATTGGTGCATCCCCTGTCTCATCATCTAGTGCAAAAGGTTTTGGAGATGCCAATATCGTAAGCTTAGCTTCAGGAGGTTGTTAAAACTTTTCAAACAATTCCATACTAACTAATCAAATTCTTTTTGTCAGCTTTAACTTATTTTTAACTGTGATCGTTCTAACCATCATTCTATTTAATTTGTTTTTGAACCGTTGGCAGGTGGATCAGGGAACCATCAATCGACAAGTCAATCAAGGGGTGAAGAATCCCTCACTGTAGCTCTTCCAGCTGATCTCTCTGTGGAAACTCCCTCCCTGTCCTTATGGCCGCCTTTACCTAGTCCACAAAATTCATCCAGCCAAATGCTTTCACATTTTCCTGGAGCTCCACCTTCTCATTTCCCTTGCTACGAGATGAACCCTATGTTAGGAGCACCTATATTTGCCTTTGCTCCTCATGATGAATCTGCTGGCACTGATTCACAGTCACAAAAGAGCAATACGTCAGGTTCCGGTCCTTTGGGAGGCTGGCAACCATGCCATTCTGGCGTTGATCCCTTCTACGGCCCACCGGCCGGTTTCACTGGCCCATTCATTAGTCCATCTGGAGGGATCCCAGGTGTGCAAGGTCCTCCACACATGGTTGTGTACAACCATTTCACACCAGTTGGACAGTTTGGGCAAGTTGGTTTAAGTTTCATGGGTGCTACATACATTCCTTCTGGAAAGCAACCCGACTGGAAGCACCATCCTATTCCTTCAACAACGGGTACTAGCGAGGGAGACATGAATAACCTGAATATAGCCTCTGCTCAACGCAATCCTTCGAGCACCCCTACTCCTATTCAACATCTGGCCCCTGGCTCACCACTCTTGCCTCTTGGGTCGCCTTTTGCCATGTTTGACATGTCTCAATTCCAGGTAGCGTTTTGTATACAAAACCAGATCTTTGCCCTTGCTACTGTGAGGGGAGAAGCCATCATTCTACAATTAACAGTACCTTCATTGGCTGCTCTTTGTTAAGGGGGGAGGGTGCCTTCTGTTTATTTCATGTATTTTGATGTTCTCTTCCCAGAATATCTACTCATAAATAATGAACGAAACCGGTGAGAGTATGTTCTTATTTTCTTAGTAGCTGATACTGATTGATGGCACATTTGTTTGTTTTCAGTCTTCTGTGGATGTGCCAGTCCAAGCTCGCTGGTCTCATGTTCCTGCATCACATCTTCATTCCGTTCCGCTGTCACTGCCGCTGCAACAAGGTGAAGGTGGTTTACCTCCTCAATTCAGTCATGGATTAAGTATGGATCAATCAGTTAACAGGTTTCATGAGTCATGTTCCGTAGCCCCACCTCAAGACACTCGTAGGAATTTTCCTGTGTCAAATGATGCTACTATTGCAGCTCAATTCCCTGATGAACTTGGGTTGGTGGACCCTGCAATCTCCACAAGCACTCACGTTCTAACTGGCAGCAGGACTACAGCGTTTAGCTCATCAAATACATCGTTTTGCTCAACAAGTAGTAATGCAAAGGTCCATAATATTGTCTCAAAGAACTCATCAAGAATCAATGCTGGAAATAATGGAGTTGATGGTGGAATCCACAACAGCAGCAGCAACAACCAGAGCATGAATTCTGCTCACAAGAATCAATCTTCTACCCATCACCAGCCAAACTCAACCCATCAACACTATCTTCATCCCACCTCTGGTTATAGTAATTTAGATCAGAGAGAAAAGGTAAGTTCAAGTTCAGGTTCTGGAGGTGAATGGTCCCATCGAAGGATGGGTGGATTTCAGGGAAGGAACCAATCATCCAGGGTAGACAACAAGAATTATGCTGCTTTGAAAACGAAGCAAATATATGTAGCTAAGACAACCACAAGTGGAATGCCAACACAGGATTGAGAAACTAATACTGATGACATGCTGTCTGGATCTTTTTCCAAGAATCGTCAGGTAATTGAACTTTTACCAGCATACACAATTATTACTAATGTTTGACTGAACGGATTCATACATAATTAGGATGATCTGGTTATCTTCTATTCGTTGCTTATATGATTATTTTCTTTATTTATATCAAGATGAGAAATTACAGACTGAACTAAGATATTACAAAACGCAATCCCTTGGAACCCTACTTTCTGTTGGAAACAAACATAATACTAGCAGACCTCCCAATTAGAAAGACAAGGCCAAGTTGTTCAGATACATTATTCCCCCTTAATTTGTTTGTATAGGAATTCCATTTTGATGGCAGTTCTTCATGTTTCAGATTATAGGTCCTCTAGTAAGACATATTTTACTCTCTTTTTTTGCTGGGCGTCTACAAGCTGCGCACCTTGAGAGTTTTGTTGAACATCATGTTTCCAATTGCTTCCTCAAATGTACATGACTATTTTGCAAGGTAAAAAAGTTTAAAAGGTTACCGATGAAGTTAGTGAACCACATTAACAAAGCAGGAAGCTCGGAATGCTATCCAACCGCTTTCAAGTGTCCATTTGCTGCTCAAGAACAACATCATCGTAAGACTATGAATTTGTAATGTTGAACGAATTTAGTTCAATCATTGTCCTTTTCCCTGTAAGTTGATGGCACATGGTTTCTTTTTGTTATGTTGAATTTTGTATCCATCAAGGTGTGTCCACTCAAGCTTGAACATTCTTATACAGTATCATTTTTATACCATTCGCAACTTAAATCAACCGAGGTCTCCACGTGAAGAACTGCAACTGCAACTGCAACTTCAAAATGATAAATGATGATATGAAAGTCTTTCTCATCAAGTAGAGTTTTTCTTAACAATTTTTTTTTATCCTCGATGTAATGCAAATCGAAAACGAAAGCTATGAACATTTACAGGGTATTATTGACCTGACTAACAAAATTCTTAAATTTGAGAATATAATACGTCGCGAATTTGAGGACTATTTATTTTATTTGATGCCTATCCAGTTTTGCTCACAGTTAGAGAGTAGGATATAGGGTGTCTAATTTTGGTCAAAAATACCAAACTACCCTCAATCCTCTAATCAACACCCTACACTCTAATTCATCTCTCATTTCATGTTAAGAGTTGCGTTAACCTCCTCTCCCATTGGTCAGTCAATGAAATCTTGGCTTCTGGTTTGTTGAAAAACAAGTTAGCCCCCTAATATTTCATGGCCGTTGAAATTTTATTTAATCTGCTTTATTCTAGACTTCATCAACACCTTAAACACTCTAATTCATCCCTTACTCCACGTTAAGAGTTGCGTTAACCTCCTCTCCTATTGGGCGGTTAACGAAACCTTGGCTTCTGGTTGGTTGAAAACAAGTTAGCCCCCTGACATTTCGTGACCGTTGAAATTTATTTAATCTGCTTTATCCTAGACTCCATATTAAATGGTAACAACCACCTTCTTATGTGTAGGTGAGTTGACGAAACCATTTTTCTCCCGATTGGTCGATATTTGGTTTATTATTCTTATACCATGTTTACACTTTTTTTAAAATCTGGATGAATTTGTTTGAGAATTTAATTAGGCAATATCTATAATTTAAGTAACTAAATAAAAGATTAACTGTTTATTTTTGTTTTTATCTTATAATTTTGGAATTAAATAGATAAAACTGGTAAATAACTAAAATTTACATAAATTTTCTACAAAATATTTTACCATTTTTAAAATGACAAAATATTTTTTCATAATATAAAAAAGAACTAACAAGTTGAGGCAATGCCTTTAAAAAGATATTCCTTTAATATTTTGAGTATTGAGTATTAAAGAAAAATAAAAAAAAAAATAAACGTAAATAGAATTTGGTAAGACTCTTTTCCAAATTAAATTATTATGCTCAGGTCGACTATATAAAGCATTAAAATTTTGTGGTATTGTAAGTATTTTTCCTTTAGGGCTTTGTCGTTGTTTTTTTTCCTTACAAGGTAGGGTCTAATTTATTTATTTTTATTGTTTTGCCTATACCCATCCTTTGGAACTAATGTTAGCAATGAAAGCTCATAATTACTGATTTGAGGTGAAACTTCATGGTTCAGATCAGCTCGACCCTGCTGTCAAGTAATTGTTTATTCATTAAGCATATTTTTATCTCTCTGCATTAGTTGTTGGATTCAGAAAACCTTTTCCACGGGGTTTTCAAATAGAAGAAGAAGAGAAACTACAGATTTCTAGGGTTTTTCTCTGCGATCACTAAAAATGGTAAGTTTGTGAAATCTCATGAATAATTACATTATAATATGAATTTGTATGAATTTCTAGGATTTTGATTTGGATCCTGATTTTTATTTTGAATTTGAAGGAAGGATCAGTAAAATAAATCTCAAATCCAGTTTCAATTACTTAGTTTCCAACTTTAGATGCTCTTATGCTTACAATCGGTCTTATTTTTACTGCTTCATTCTTCATATATGTCCTTCTCCCTGATCCTCTTTTATTTTCATTAATCTATTTTTAGATTGAAACTAATTGTATGCAAAATTATTTCAATCTATTTTCTTTCGCAGATAAGAAGAATGGATGAGTACAAAGATGGTTTACCTCTATTTGACAACCAATAATTTTAGTTGTAATATAATCTCAAGCATAAACTCACTCCCACGTATAACTTTCTCCTATTTAGGTTAATTGACATTAGGTTTGTATAGCTGAAATATTCAGATTTATTTTTATTTAGTTTAATTGACATTAGACTATAAATAATATCTTCTGAAATCAAATCACACACCTGCAGTTTTTGTGCAACTCCCGTAAGTATACAAGTGATTCTTGATTAGGATTTTAATTAATATTCTGTCTTTGGTATACACTTTTTTGTGCGTATGTGTTTTAATGTTGGGAATTAGGATAGTTGTGTATGACGATTTTTTGATTAAGTATGGGTTTGATTGACAAAATTACAGGTGTTGATTCATCGTCTATTACGCACATAAGGATTAATTTTGTGACCGTGGATGTTATATGATATGTACAACTTATTTAAAAGAGAAACTCGAGAAAGCTGAGAATTAAGGAGATCCAAAATTTGTTTGGAAACCAGAAATGCACCTTCTAGCTTAATATTTATCATGTGATTCAGATGAATTTTGTGGCCCAAAATTAATCACATGGATTTATTGTAACCTAAATTTTGTAAGCTAAACAGTTTGATAGCAAGCAAAATATGCAAACATTTTTCCGAACCACTTGAACGTGTGGATCTCTAACATCAAATGACATGTTTGATATCAATCAAAATATGGAATCGAACAATCATGTAAGTTATGACTACCCATTTCACCCAACCCTATGTGTCTTTCTTTTAGGTCATATTATTGTTTCTTTTCCCGATCTTAAAGTGATTTTTATTTAGTTTATACTAAGAAGTTTACACCGTGATTTTCAAGAGAAACAAATACTCCTTCTGTTTTAATCATTGTCTTATTTTTAATATAATTATCTATGTACAATAAATAAGAGTATATATAATAAAAAAAACTATTCTAAAATTAGAGTTTCATTTATCTAATGGGTTTACAAAAATTTAAAACTCCATCTTTGTATGGTCGACGGAAGAAGTACATCATAAACAAACAAGTACAAAAAAATATGCAAAACATAAATAATTCGCAAATAGAAAGAGCGATTATAACGGTAACACCAAGTTCTTGTATATATTAAGATGGGAGAAAGAAATGATTCCCGAAATTTTAATTCGACAATTTTGATTGATTTTCTTTCTGGAAAAGAGTAGCGGCAGAGCCAGCTGCAACTGCACACTCAGCCTAACTGGCTCACATACCTAAAATTCTAAAAAATGTGGGTTTTTAAGTCAATTTTTACATTACCCCGTAGTAAGATTTTATTTGTCCATAGTTAGATTTCTGGCTCCGCCTCTAAAAAAGAGATACTCATATAAGGGAGGAGTAATTTTCCTAGAAACTCTTCATATGTAGCGAGTAATCCGGAAGTCCACGATTTATCTTTATGTTGAAGAAGAATTTGATATTGACTATGTCAAATATAGTTGTACAATAAAACATTACGAACAAATTTCAGAAATAAACATCATAAAAGTACAAATAAGAATCATCCTAATAGAGAAGACAAGAATCGCTCTAATAACAAAGGCAAAAATGGCTCTAATAATAAAGAATTAGATTGAACAAAGCAGGAAGAGGCTAATGGGTTTTTGAAAGAAGCCTGATATAGGGGCTCCAACATCAATAGAGGGGCTCCAATAATAAGACGAAATAGGGACACTATGAAGTAAAACTCAAAAACCCCTTATCCATAATTCTTATCAAATACCCAAACTATCCCTGATTATTAATGTTAATTACATTAATTAGTTAAGATTAGATTAAGCTAATCATGATTAATTAAACATAATCTATTTCTTAATCAAATTTTTTGGATCAATTTTTTTTTTTGAATTTGTGTTTGGTGGGAAGAAAAACTTGATGAAATTTAAGAAAATTTTATGGGTTTTTTTTTTAAACCCTAGATTTTGATTCAATAAACCATAGTGGCATTTAGATACCTCTAGATTAAACTCTTGATCTTTTTATGGCACAAATTAGATGAAATCACGATATGAAAGTTTGATTTTTTGTGATTCAGAGAATGTTACGGTTGGGTTTCATGTCGTAACCAACCGTAACACCAAGAACACCGAAGAACACCATATTTTTCCAAAATTACGGTTGGGTTTTCAACAAAACCCAACCGTAACTCGAAGAACAATGATGAACACCATCTTTTTCCCAAGTTACGGTTGGGTTTTAAACCAGACCCAACCGTAACTCAAAGAACAATGATGAACCCAATTTTTCCCCTAGTTACGGTTGGGTTTTAAACCAGACCCAACCGTAAGTTGAAGAAATTGATGAACCACATTTTTCCCATAGTTACGGTTGGGTTTTAAAGGAAAAACCAACCGTAACTTATCCTTAGGAGAATTGATTTTTTTGGTTAATTTTGAGTTTTAAAAAGCAAAATTTTGAAATAATTCAATCATTTTTTCTAGATTGAAGGTAAATTGGGTGTTTGAAACAAAGAAAAAACAAAAAAAACACAAATTAGATAATCTAAATTTGTGTTATCCAGTAGAATTTACGGTTGGGTTTTGGCTTATAACCCAACCGTAACAATTCTGATAATTTATGTTCCATTTTCAACACATATTTACGGTTGGGTTTTGCCTTAAAACCCAACCGTATCCAGTTGAATTTACGGTTGGCTTTGGCTTATAACCCAACCGTAACATATTCTGTTAGACAAGTTGTGGTGTTTGTACAAAATGTATTACGGTTGGGTTTAGTTATCGGACCCAACCGTAAATTGTCCTGTTAACTGTTTTTTGATTTTCAATATACTCCAAATTGGGTTTAAAACACAACTTTGTAACTTATTCCTTGTATTGTAATAGATTTAAAGTAGTACATTAAAGGAAATAAACGATTGGAAACGAAATACAATAGAACATTGGATGATTACACTTAAGCACTTAAAGATAATGGCGAAAATCAAACACCCGAATTGTTTCCATAATACGATAGCAATCTGTATGCTTGAACTCCTCCCCATATTTGATTCTATATTGCTCCATAGCCAACACATTCTGAAAAAAGACAAATCAATTATAAGTTTGAATTCTAGAAATCTCTTTTTAATTAACGATTTATTAATCGACAAACTTACTCTTTCCACACCGTTCTCATAGGGATTTGCTTCGAATCTAGCTTTCATTTCTAGTTTTAAGTTGTTCATGCATCGATACAACGTCTCAAACCGTCTCTTGATGGCTCTCCACGTAACCCAAGGGTTTACATTCCCATGCCACAAACATTCGAAATACACGATTCCACCATTCATCGGTATCAAAACCCTCATTCCAATTTTGTTGTGAAACAACGTTGTTATTGTTGTTATAGAAGGCTCTATCATAAGCATGCTCTACCATCGTATGCCATGCTCGAACAATTGCAACATCTTCATCATTCGTGTATGTATTTACCATTTTTAGTGGTTGAAAGGGTATGGTGAGAATAATGAGAAAGTGTATAATTATAATGAGAATGAAAGGGATAGAGAATAATGAGAAAGTGACAGGTAAAGGTTTCTTTTTATAGGGAAAAAGTCACCAACGGGTAGATTTTTGAAAGAAAAAAATCGTTGGAATTGTGTATTTTGAGAGGACGTAAATTCAGAAATTTTGAGATTCCCGTAGAATTTACGGTTGGGTTTCACCTCAAAACCCAACCGTAACAGATGATGAGGTGTTTTTACAATTTATTTACGGTTGGGTTTAGTAATCAAACCTAACCGTAAAATGATATTTTGAGTGAAATGTAGTTACGGTATGGTTGAGTAACCTAACCCAACCGTAACTTCTAGTGTTACTGTTAGTGTATATTTTACGATATTGTTACGGTTGGCTTTTTCCTTGAGACCCAACCGTAAGAAAGTTTGGTGTTTGTTCAATTTTTTGTTACGGTTGGGTTTAGTAATCGAACCCAACCGTAAATATGAATTTTTAGTATGGATTCTAGTTACGGTTGGGTTGAGTCATGGAAGCCAACCGTAAGAGAAGTTTTTAAGACAAAATTAGTTATGCTTGGGTTTAGTTCATTTTCTGATGAAATACCATAGTTGTAAAAAACCTTATTTTTAACATTAAAGGAAGAACTAAATGAAACGAAATACAGTAGATCATTAGATAATTAAACTTAAACACTTAAACACTTAATCATAACGGCGAAACTCAAGATATAAACTATGTTCCAATTTGGGTTTTAAGGTCAAATTTGGGTTTCAAAATCATAAATTTGAACTTATTCAATCTTTTTAACTAGATAAAAGGTAAATTGGGTCATTCAAACAAAGAAAAAATGAAAAACAAACAAATTAGAGAATCAAAATTAAAGTTATCCAGTAGAA
>JAJJMC010018864.1:0-30700 GCA_023531435.1 Papaver californicum
ATCCACACATATATGACTCTATGTAAGAAAAGATTTACCGGATGCAATTTTCCGGAGTTGCAACTACCCATTGCAAAGAATTCAGTTCTTGCTGGTAAATGCCCAATACCCAAGTAGGCTTAAAAATTTGATCATGATCAAGTGCGTTTTGGGTCGTCTCATACCTTGCAATTTTCTTTCTCCCAAAAATATCTCGAGTCTTCTTACATACAAAGGATTTACTTGTTACTAATATAGTCTAGCCTCGGTTCTTCTTTAGATCCCTTGTTTCACTCCGATAGTATTATAGATCGGAATCGATGCAAAGGAAATGAATGCATTTCCATACTATTAAGTAAGTTCAATTGATAGAACATAAGCTGGATCATACCACATCACTTATTCTACTGGATCTTACGGAGCCTGGTGATGCACGACATGATTCGTCTCTGATCATAGAAAAAATTCTCCTCAAGCGAACCAGCCTATCTTCTGTATGGGGCTTACGCAGTGGTTGGAACAGAGACACATTTGGTTGTCAATTCCAATGTGGCGGATAAAATAATATATCTGCACGGGCCAATCAATAGTTCAAGTCACACACTCCCATAATCCATTTTCTCTTCGTAGAATCCACTTCAACTATTCATATCAAATAAATAATACAATATTGCAGAGTTGAAGGTAAATATCCAAAAAAATGTCTTATTTTTCAATAATCCATATTTCTAGCAATGAAATACTACTCCTCTTCCCCAAACAGATATATGATTGATTACAAATATCTAGGATCTGTCTTCTCTATAAAGGACCAGAAATGCCTTGCTTACGTATCATTGGGAAATGCATTAACATAAATACGGCAGTAAGCAGAGGTAATACAAAAGTGTGTAAACTATAAAAACGCGTTAAAGTGGATTGGCCCACACTAGCACTTCCACGTAATAACTCGACCAAGGGTGATCCTATTACAGGAATAGCATCAGGTACGCCTGTCACGATTTTTACTGCCCAATAACCAATTTGGTCCCGAGGTAAGGAATAACCAGTTACACCAAAAGATGCGGTCAATACACCCAGAACCACACCCGTAACCCAAGTCAATTCGCGGGGTTTTTTAAATCCACCGGTAAGATACACACGAAATACATGCAGGATCATCATTAAGACCATCATACTTGCTGACCATCGATGAACTGATCGGATTAACCAACCAAAGTTAGCTTCAGTCATTATGTATTGAACCGAGGCAAAAGCCTCGGTAACGGTCGGACGATAGTAAAAAGTCATAGCAAACCCCGTCGCTACTTGTACTAAAAAGCAAGTAAGCGTAATCCCCCCTAGACAATAAAATATGTTGACATGAGGGGGAACATATTTACTAGTTATATCATCTGCAATCGCTTGAATCTCGAGACGCTCTTCGAACCAATCATATACTTTATTGAGATAGGTAAACCAAGGGGACTCCCCCTCATAGAACCGTATATGAGAATTTCATCTCGTACAGCTCAAGCCCAAATACACAAATACTAGCTGCAAGGGAAAGGGATATTGTAATATAAATTTGTAAAACTCCTCTTTATCCCGGATTCCATCGTCTCTCTGAAGATACGAAGGACCAAAAAGCCCGAAGCTCTTCTTTGTGATGATAATGCCAAAAAATCAAGTTGGCTCATTCGTCTTTATGTTGATCGTTGTAGGCCTCTTGAATCTTCTCTTTCCCTATTTTCTTTTTTTTTTGTAATGTAGATTTTTTTGTTGATAGAAATTATCTTGTTGAGACCCTATGGATTTATTGAAACCTCAGATTCATACTAGAACCACGATGATTCAATAAAGCTCCCAAGCTAAGCCCAAAGGTTCTCTGAGTAAGAACCTGTGGATCATCACTTATTCAATGAATAGATGTAATGACTAAAAATCCTTTGGTTGATAATTATGACCCTTAGAAAAATTTTTTGAGTCCGGTCGCGAGGTCTAAATAGTAGGTATGAATCATAGTTCAAATTTTTCTTGATCTATGGATTCCGTGCTCCAGATATTAGAATCAATATCCGACGGGGTAGAACCATCTCTGTCGAGATGACAGACCTATTTCTCTGTACTATCAATAGGATCAATTATAACAAGTCACACACTCATATTCCGGAAATACCGAAACAAAGAAATTCCGCGGTCGAACTACCAAAATGCCCTATAAAAAAAATCCTAAGTAATTCATTTTCTATTGAAAAGCCAGGATTTCATGGTTATTATGGACCTAATTCATTGAAATCCCGTCCAGTAAAACAGAAGAATTATAAATCTCTAAAATAATACATAGGAATACCGCAAATAAAGCCATCGCGACACCCATCAAAGGGGTAGTTCCCCATCCAGGAGCTACTTTACCATATTCCGAATTCAACGGTTTCAATAAAGCTCCTACATTTGTTCGTCTTGGACCAGATCTAGAACTACCCTCAACGGTTTGTGTAGCCATAAATACTCTTGCATTGGTTGAGATCTGTTGACTTTGTATACCATTCCGTTGTAAATAAACGATCTTATCATAGATCCATTGTGGTCTTGAAATTATATAATAATGGAAACAGCAACCCTAGTCGCCATCTTTATATCTGGTTCACTTGTAAGTTTTACCGGGTACGCCTTATATACCGCTTTTGGGCAACCCTCTCAACAACTAAGAGATCCATTCGAGGAACACGGGGACTAGTTGAAGTAATGTAATGAGCCTCCCTATAGGGAGGCTCATTACATTACTTCAATTGAGATAATGAAAAATTATTTCTTAGTCGGAACCTTAGGTGGTTCTCGAAAAAAGATAGCGAAAAAAATAATCCCTAGAGTCGAGACTAAGAGGAATGTATAAACCAATGCTTCCATAGATTCGATCGTGGTTTACAATTATAGCTTCCACACCTGTTCATTTGGGATCAGCTCCCAGATAAGATAAAGAAAGGACAAGAATCAAAGAAAAAAAGGTGATTCAAATCAAGATTTCTCCAGTACCTTATGTTATGTTAAATCACAAAAAGAAAATAGAGTCGAAAGAAACCGGAGCAATGTTGTCTCAGACTACCTGTCTCCTTGTAGTTGGATCTCCAAGTTTTTGGAATGCTCCAAATTCCACTTGAGAATCCAAATCTGGGTCAATACCAGCAAAAACATCTCTGAACAAAGTTCTAGCACCATGCCAGATGTGTCCGAAAAAGAAGAGCAAAGCAAATGAGGCATGCCCAAAAGTGAACCAACCCCTTGGACTGCTACGAAAAACACCATCGGATTTCAAAGTAGCACGATCTAATTCAAAAATCTCGCCCAATTGAGCACGTCTAGCATATTTTTTCACGGTAGCAGGATCGCTATAACTGACTCCATTCAGTTCACCGCCATAGAACTCAACAGTTACACCTACCTGTTCGACACTATACTTGGATTCTGCCCTTCGAAAAGGAACATCGGCTCTCACAATTCCGTCTCCGTCTACCAAAACTACTGGAAATGTTTCAAAAAAAGTAGGCATGCGACGTACAAAAAGCTCATGGCCTTCCTTATCTCTAAAGATAGGATGTCCTAACCACCCAACGGCTATTCCATCCCCGCTGTCCATTGAACCCGCTCGGAATAATCCCCCTTTGGCTGGATTATTACCAATGTAATCATAAAAAGCCAATTTTTCGGGAATTTTAGACCAAGCTTCTGATACACTCTGATTTTCGGCTAGCCCAGCGCTAACCCTGCGATATATTTCTTGCTGGAAATATCCTTGGTCCCATTGATAACGAGTAGGACCAAATAATTCGATCGGGGTTGTTGCTGAACCATACCACATAGTTCCAGCAACAACGAAAGCTGCAAAAAAGACAGCAGCGATACTACTGGAAAGGACAGTTTCAATATTACCCATACGTAATCCTTTGTATAGACGTTGAGGCGGGCGGACACTAAGATGGAAGAGGCCCGCTAATATGCCTAAGGTACCTGCTGCAATATGATGAGAGGCTATTCCTCCCGGAACAAAAGGATCAAAACCTTCTACACCCCACGCAGGATTTACAGATTGTACTTTTCCAGTCAGTCCATAAGGATCGGACACCCATATTCCAGGACCATACAAGCCTGTTACATGAAATGCGCCAAACCCAAAGCAAGCGACCCCTGATAGAAATAAATGAATTCCAAAGATCTTGGGCAAATCCAAAGAAGGTTTTCCTGTACGTTCATCACAGAAAATTTCTAGATCCCAATATACCCAATGCCAGATAGCTGCCAAGAAGCACAAGCCAGAAAACAAAATATGTGCCCCGGCCACACCTTCGTAACTCCAAATACCCGGATTCGTTATAGTCCCTCCTGTGATACTCCAACCACCCCAGGAATTCGTTATTCCTAAACGAGTCATGAAAGGTATAACGAACATACCTTGTCTCCACATTGGATCAAGAACTGGGTCAGAGGGATCAAAAACAGCTAATTCGTATAGAGCCATCGAACCGGCCCAACCAGAAACTAGAGCTGTATGCATTATATGGACAGAAAGTAACCGGCCGGGATCATTCAATACAACGGTATGAACACGATACCAAGGCAAACCCATGGAAATACCCCTTTATCAAAGAAAAATAGATACTATGTTACTTTATCGCATTGGAAAAGACTCTGCTTATGCTATGGACTTCTCCTTTTCAATGGATTATCTCGGAGCAAGGGTGCATTTATATTGCATTCCGTTGGTAATAACAGAAAAATTCTGTTCGTAGGAACAAAGAGAAGCAAATCTATTCTATACCCGATAAGTACCAATACGCAATGGGGGGATGGGTCCCATTTTAGATGAGTGAATTAGAGATGCTTGTTCATCATTTGAACATCGCAGCTCATTCATAATAATTTTTTTTATTCATTCCATCTTCTTCGATGAACTTTACAATCTATGGATAAAACCCGAAAACATAAATATTATGAAAAAAAGAAAACCCGTTGTTACGTTTCCACATCAAAGTGAAATTTTAGTACTTAAAAACCTTTTTCTTTCATTTAATGCCTATTGGTGTTCCAAAAGTACCTTTTCGGATTCCTGGAGAGGAAGATTCGGTTTGGGTTGACGTATAGTGCGACTTGTCAGACATATTGGGTCATATGGGATTTCCCCGTTTTCTCCCCCGATCGAGATATCCTCTGTTTCACCCAAGAAAGATTGATTGAACCATCAATAATTTGAAGCGTGAAGTGCAATTAGAGCAATTTATTTGGGGGATCAATATGCATTTTTCAATTAGAAGAATTTATGGTTGGCTTGGTTGGACCAAAAAAATGAAGTATCCAGGCTCCGTTCAAAAAAACCCAATCGGTAAAATATGTATGATTACCTTTTGTATCATAAAGAATTCCTATATTATACCAGCGACCTCAAACCGCCAATCAATCGACGGAGTGAGTCATCATACTTTTCCAGTGATTGGCGGAAGCGGAAGACATAAAATGAATAAAAAAAGTATTAGCAAACAAAAGAAGCGGTATTGGGATCATTTGTCCTATATGTGCAAATAGAGGTCGGGTAAATCTTTCCCCGGAGTAGAGCATAAACCTAAACGAATTGAAGAGGCCCATTCCGGAACAAGAAAATGACATCGTAATCGGAATTGGATTTCGATGAAACAATATATCAATGAGGGTAAATTTAGTGAGCTCTTTTTAGGGGTAAGTGAGTCAAAACCCTGCTCTGCTTTCTTGAAAAATAGAAGACTAAAGGCCCTTCATTCATTAGGAGTTAGAAAAATCCTCCTATGAAAAAAGGGGAAAATAAAGAGGGCTGGAATCGACACATTGATTCTTTTTTTTTGAACCGTATGCATCTAAAGGTGCGTGTACGGTCCCTAAGGGATACAATTTTGTCCTAATCAACCGACTTCATCGAGAAAGAATACTTTTTTTAGGCCAACAAGTCGATAGCGAGATCGCAAATCAACTTATGGGTCTCATGATATATCTCACTATAGAGGATGATACAAAAGATGTTTATTTGTTTATAAACTCCCCCGGTGGGTGGGTAACACCCGGAATAGCTATGTATGATACTATGCAATTTGTGCAACCAGATGTACATACAATATGCATGGGATTAGCCGCTTCAATGGGGTCTTTCGTCCTGGTCGGAGGAGAAATTACCAAACGTCTAGCATTCCCTCACGCTTGGCGCCAATGAGTTTTTTATTTGAGAGAAAAAAGAAGACTATGCCTTCGCCAGATAAAATATGAAAAATAAAGTAATAATAGCATGGCACTTCGAGTTCGATATGAGCAAACCATCATTGTTCTTTTATAACATGAGATTCCGTATCGAGAGAGTAGTATGAGACAAAAGGAATTTCTGATTTGATTTTATCTATCGGGGTTCGATTTCAGCGTCACAAACTTTTTTGTTTTCACATCACACATCAGAGGGCTCTTTCCTATATTTCTGTTACGAAATAGTATTAAAATGAAAAAACATACACAAGATTATCCTTTCCCTATTTGATCGGATCAAAAAGAAACTTTGGGATTGCTGAATTACAGACGAGATAAATATATAAAGCAACGGAACCATCATAGTATTTTTTAACTCTCCCGAAAGAAAGGGTGGTAAATGGATTATTTACCGATCTGGGTTTGATAGATCCTCCACTTTAGGTAAAAGTAGATTCCATTCTAGAGCCGTATGCAATGCGCAAAAAATGCCTGTACGGTTCTTCAATTCGATTTTTTCTTGTCTCTTTCTATCATTGAGACAGAGGAAGCATTCATTATGTTATATCATCAGGGTAATGATCCACCAACCTGCTAGCTCTTTTTACGAGGCACAAACAGGAGAATTTGTCCTGGAAGCGGAAGAACTGCTGAAACTTCGCGAAACCCTCACAAGGGTTTATGTACAAAGAACGGGCAATCCATTATGGGTTGTATCCGAAGACATGGAAAGGGACGTTTTTATGTCAGCAACAGAAGCCCAAGCTCATGGAATTGTTGATCTTGTAGCGGTCGAAAATACCGGGGACTTCACGTAAATCTGTGATTCCATTCCGTTTCGAACCATAATTGACTGAGCTATGTTATTTCCTATTTTATTTTCTTACCGAGGTTAAAAGTGGTAGTGGGAAAATATTCAATGAAACGAGAGGAATTCATAATCATCCGGTTAGGATCGATCTAAACCAGCCCATTCTGTATACGATCCAGCATGCCAACTATTAAACAACTTATTAGAAATACAAGACAGCCAATCAGAAATGTCACAAAATCCCCCGCCCTTCGGGGATGTCCTCAGCGTCGAGGAACATGTACTAGGGTGTATGTGCGACTCGTTCAGATCATGAACTGGAACAAAAGAAAGGAGATTTTTTTGACAGTATCAATGATCGGTACCAATGAATAGGAATGGAAAAACCCCATATCACTATCGAAAAAAGGACCTCTATTGTGTATGAAATTTATGGTTTCCTTTGGTATAAATCCAATCATCTCAACTGGAGATGAGAAGCAACTCCCCATTGGTAGCAAATGGTTATCCATTAAGCGGGGGAATGGAATGGTATTTTAGAAGCAGAAAGATTATGCTCCCATTCTTGCAAAAACGGACTAACAGGGTCAGCTACCTAACCAACCTTCATAATGAAATGCCGTTACTGTATGGGTAGATCTAGTTGTGAAAAGACCTATTACTGGATAATTCATGGGTAGAGCCAAAGAGTGTGAACTGTACAAGTTACTAAATAGGTAAGAGGCTCCGGTGTATAGAAAGGACCTCACCGTTTAAACCGTAACCATAGAAACGATGGAACCCACAATTTTTCGTTTTTTATTTACTTTTTTTTTGATACCAAGTATCAATACAATTTCTTATTTCGAGGTGAAATGAAATGCCTCAAAAAAATCGTGGTTGGGAAGGTCATAGTAGCAAAAGCCATTGGAATTTTTTTTTTATACATCGGAAGAATCAGTTTTGTTATTAATAGACTAGGGGGGGAAAGAATGACTGAAAGAAAAGAAATCAATTAGTTATTCATCAAAGTTTCATTTGATTCAATGACCAGAATTAAACGAGGATATATAGCTCGGAGACGTAGAACAAAAATGCGTTTATTTGCATCAACCTTTCGAGGGGCGCATTCAAGACTTACTCGAACTATGACTCAACAGAAAATGAGAGCTTTAGTTTCGGCTCATCGGGATAGGGGCAGGCAAAAGAGAGATTTTCGTCGTTTGTGGATCACTCGTATAAATGCAGTAATTCGTGAGAATAGGATATCTTATAGTTATAGTCGATTAATACATGATCTGCGCAAGGGGCAGTTACTTCTTAATCGTAAAATACTTGCACAAATAGCTATATCAAATAGGAATTGTCTTTACATGATTTCCAACGAGATCATTAAATAAGGGGATTGTAAGGAATCCACCAGAATGATCTAAACGGAGTTCCCCGGAGAATGAACTCCGGGAGGGTAGGGTATAAATTACTATAATAAAGTAGTAAAAAGAAATTAACACGTTTCCATAATAATAATTAAGGACTTTCTCTTTTTCTTCCCCAATTCTTTTTTTCTTATGACATGACAATACAATCTAGATTCTCGAATTTTTGAACAAAACACCAACCAGAGTTGGGGTTCGGGTTGGAATTTTTATTCAATTGAGGCATGGGCGGCCTATTTATTTCTGGTTCTAGGACCAGTAGTTCTAGGGGTCGACTCGGTTCTCTCAAATTGTTTCTCATTATTAAGAAAAGGTAACGAAGATAAAATACGGGCTTGTTTTATAGCAATAGTAATTAATCGTTGTTGTTTCAAGGTTAATCTATTCACTCGTCTAGATAATATTTTTCCTTGTTCACTAATAAATCGACTAATTAAACTCATGTTTCTATAATCAATTCGATCCCCCGATCCAATTGGGGGCAAACGCCTACGAAAAGATCGCTTGGATTTAAGAAAAGGTCGCTTGGGTTTTTCCATTGTTTATTCCTTATCCCGAAAATCCTATTTCTGAATTCGAATTCTTTTTTGATCCGACTGAAATAGGATTTGATTTGTTTCTATATATTATATGTAATTTATTCTTGTTACTTCGAAGGGTAGCACACACACCCTCTACCTCTGGTTCGGTCTATTTCTTTATCTCCCCATGAATTGTATGTTTGCAACAATAGGGACAGAATTTTCTCAATTCCAATCGACTAGGCGTATTGTGTCGATTCTTTTGAGTAATATATCTGGAAACGCCCGATGATTCCTTATTAACACGGTTTCGTATACAACTGGTACATTCCAAAATAACTCTGACTCTAACATCTTTACCCTTGCCCATGAACCTCCCTTGAATTTTGGATTTACCCAACTCTTTGATTTTCGACCCGAAATCAAATTTCAAAAGATTTTGTTGCAATCAATAGAGTAATATAAAGAATAAGTAATACAACAATTTATAACTATCAATTATTTTGAATCCTAGTACATACAGTATTTCATTTAAATATCTTGTATGATTTCTTTAGTTTCCCTAGATCCCATTTATTTCTATTTTCTTAGGCCCTTTGAGTCTAACCCAAGTTTCACTGAGATTGAATCCACTTTTGTTTTTTCCTTTTCTGTCCTTCTATATTTTGAAAATAGGAAAAAAGAATAAAACAAAGAGAGGAAGAAGGATTAGTCACAGATAATTTATTATCTCACTAATCTTCTTCATCCCTTCCCATGTCAATAACTAGAATGAAAAAAACGGGAATGTCAACGCATCTGGGAATAAATGATTAATCTCTATCAATAGCCCTGCTAAAGACCCAAACCATAGAGTACTTAGCACAGGTGCCACAGAGAGATATGTTTTTATATCTCGCATTGCAAACTCTCCTTCTTTATTGTAATACATATATGATCAGATGCATATGTGGTTAAGGATCACTTGTATTAGTAAGTGAAATCCCTAACAAAAATAGATATATACAACGACCCGGTAGATAAGATTTCCCTTTCCTTAAAACAGAAAAAGACGCCCCCCTCTTCCTGAGTATTACCGACAAATATTCATTTCTCTATCCGACGGATTTCATATGTAAATAATTCTTTTATTATATGTTATATGAGACCAAAAAGAACAAATTGCAAGCGAAATTTTTTATTATAGGGGGGAAATAATGATGTGGAAAACAAGACAGGGATTCTCTACAATGACACTGTATACCAATTGAAAGGGATGTAGCGCAGCTTGGTAGCGCGTTTGTTTTGGGTACAAAATGTCACGGGTTCAAATCCTGTCATCCCTACCTATTACTTTTCCCGTGGACAGTAATTGAGATCGATCCTAATTGTACATACATTATGATACTATAGACATACAAAGTATATTAGGCCTACAAAGATAATACTTTTTTATGGTCTTATCTATTGTGATAAGAAGGCGCTCTTAGTTCAGTTCGGTAGAACGTGGGTCTCCAAAACCCGATGTCGTAGGTTCAAATCCTACAGAGCGTGATTCTGTTCTCGAATTACAATGAAATAACTCCACCAACTTAAACAGCAACCTTAATTTGGCCTCCTTGAATTAAAAAAGGAGGAGGTCAATCAAAAACGAGATGTTACTTAATCAAAGGTCCAACTGATCACCGCGTCTGTATTGTAAATATGCAGTTACGAATAATCCAGCCAAAGTAATAGGAATTAGACCTAACACGATTCCAAATAGTAAAACTTCAATCATTTCGGTTTGTTTGAAAGAGGAAAAAGAGAGGTAATATCTATTCTTAAATATAAATCCGAAGCAATAATGAATCTCAATGATCAAGAATTGACAATTGACGCGGGAAGTCACTATAGAATACCTAGAATCTCACAGAAAAAGGTTTTTTTATTAATTGTTCATTCAATTCATTTCAAATAAGTCGTATCTTGCTCAGACCAATAAAAAGAGCGGGAGTTATAGTTGAAGCCGCCAGTAGAAAACCGAAATAACTAGTTAGAGTAGGCATAAAGGAGCTAAATAAGATACGGTCTTTTTATACATATGGTGATAAAACATTTACCTAAGTTTACATAAAAAAAAAAACTGACAAAATCTGCTCCAATGAAAAGTTTTTGATTCATCAATCATTATAGACGGCACTAACAAAGATAGGGTGACAGAAGTAGAAAAAAGATTGATCTAGTGATCCATCATCTCTAACATCTACCGATTCCGTTATTTTGAATCAACAGATTCGTTGAGCAACTATTGAGTCAAGTAAAAAGAAAAAACTTTGTAGTGGAATTTCATTCATTTCATAAAGTAAACTCTTTTTTAATCACTATGGAATCAAATAGAAAATCTTTTCTATTTTGATCATTTCTTTTTCAATTGTATATAATCAAGTTTCCTTTTTGGAGCAAAGGACCTTATCACAACACCTTTAACCTCATAAAAAAAGTCGTAGGCTCTTTAATTGTACATAATATCTCACAAATGCTAAGAAAAAAGTATCGCACGATCGCTGGACGAAATAAAAGCTTTATTTCGGGACAACTCAATTCTAAAACTAGTCATTCTATTATCTTTTCCTTTTAGGTTCTACATGCCGCCTTTCCATATTAGGGAATCCCTCTCTTGTATCTAGGTCAAGAAGGAAAAGAACCTTTGGCTGTAATACGACAATGGTTGCATCACGAATATTGATTGATTCTTCCTTTTTTTCTTTGGTCAAATACTATCTACTCCTATTATTGTACTACTAATCCATTCCTTGAACTCAAAGGATCCGAAGAAAAACCCGTTATATACAACCAAGAAAAGAGGTTTCTAGATTTCGTATCTAATAGAATTGTGTGAATATGATAACATCTTTCATTAATTATTAGAACCCAACCCGGCGAACTCAAGCTTTACCAGATCTTCAGTTTCTAGCCCAAAGCGAGTAATGAAAAGAACCCTATACTACTACAGTACAGAAATTTTGGGTTGAATAGCACATCATCCTTATATATAAGGAACAAAAAAGGAAGAAAGAGTTTATGTAACACTTCTTTTGGATACTGATTTAAATTGCGTTGCTGTGTCAGAAGAAGGGTAGCTATACTGATTCGGTATACTCTAAAGACGCCTTCGGTACACTATTGACGATCTAACAAAGATTAAGGATCCGTGGGTTTCCACTTACTGATCCCATCTTTCACGGAATCGATCCCCTTTGACTGTACAAGAATATGTGGAGCTCAGCATGTCTGGAAGCACGGGAGAACGCGCTTTTGGTGATATTATTACCAGTATTCGATACTGGGTCATTCATAGCATTACTATACCTTCCCTATTCATTGCGGGTTGGTTATTCGTCAGCACGGGTTTAGCTTACGATGTGTTTGGAAGCCCTCGGCCAAACGAGTATTTTACAGAGAGTCGACAAGGAATTCCATTAATAACTGGCCGTTTTGATCCTTTGGCACAACTCGATGAATTTAGTAGATCCTTTTAGGAGGCCCCAATGACTATAGATCGAACCTATCCAATTTTTACAGTGCGATGGTTAGCTATTCACGGACTAGCTGTACCTACCGTTTCTTTTTTGGGGTCAATATCAGCAATGCAGTTCATCCAACGATAAACCTAACCCGAATTGAATTATAGAGCTATGACACAATCAAACCCGAACGAACAAAATGTTGAATTGAATCGTACCAGTCTTTACTGGGGGTTATTACTCATTTTTGTACTTGCTGTTTTATTTTCCAATTATTTCTTCAATTAAGAAAAAGGGAGAGAATAGTGCGAATTCTCTATATCCCACTCGGAAGGATCTCATCTCAAAATTATCCATGGCTGTTTATGTCTCTAGCATGACCACTTGATGAAATGTGGAGGGAAGTGGGGTAAATGGCCGATACTACTGGAAGGATTCCTCTTTGGTTGATAGGTACTGTAGCCGGTATTCCTGTGATCGGTTCAATAGGTGTTTTCTTTTACGGTTCATATTCCGGGTTGGGCTCATCCCTGTAATAATAATATGAACTGAGTTGTAGACAGGAAAAAGTAAGAGCTCAACGGGACCTTACCCCTTTTGTTTAATTCGAGGGGTAAGGTCCCGTTGAGCTCTTACTTTTTCAACGAAATTTTTTTTCATTCCATAAAAAAAGTTTGCAGATAATCCAGTTAATACAAGCACACTATTCTATTCGTAAAAAAAAAGTGGGCCTTTTGCTCCGATGTTTCAAATAGCTCTTTTTTAAGATGATGCTTGCTTTTGGAGAATTAACTCTATTGATTGGATTCATAATACCTGTTCCTACATAGTAGGTATTCGTCCGAAATCGAAAAAAAGGGCGGGAATTAATCTATTTTCTGAATGACATACATAATGTGGATTCCTGTATATGAGACATCATCCAAAGAATTTCTATACTAATAGAAGCTTACTCCATTTATTTTATTATCTCATCAAAGTTTTCCTTTTTTTTTTTAGTTCATCGAAGAAGTTCGAGTTACTCAACGAGCGAATCCACCCCCCTTTTTTATTGTCCACTACTTTTTATAAATCCAAAGAGGCGAGGTTCCGATAAACCTAAAAAAAGGGAATAGTACTTTTTAGGCGTAAGGGGATTAAGAATCATTATTCTTTTGACACAAGAAAAGAAAATTTCACCCTTTTCTTGTGTCGAAGATTAGAAAGAGAAAAAATCCCTCCTATAATAGGTTGTTCCTTTCATTTATTCCTTGCTTTATATTCTCCTACCACTTATGTCGATTATCTACTCCTATTCGAATTTGATTCCCTTTTTCTATATAGAATAGGATACTTTTGATTTCATGTATTTCGTGGCATTTCAAATTTGACAATAGTGAGATAGTAACGCCACTCCTTTTTGGATTGAAAAAGGGAGTTGGATTCACGTCAAATAACGCGTTCTTCACAATATAATACTAGTCTATTACTAGCAGTAAAAGTCAAAGCTAAGTACTTTCCAATATCTTGTATAAAAACAAACAGTAGCAACAAAGCAAGTAAACTAAATCCTATTTTTAACCATACATAATTACATCGATCAAGAAGAATTTGGTTTTTATGAACTTTATGTTAATAAATCCGTGGACCTAAAAATTCATTTCAGACAATTGAACCTTCTCGAATTGTTTCTTTTTCAAAACCAAAAATATTTGTGCCAGAATAACAGATGCCAAGAAGAACAAAAGGCCTTGGACACGTGATGGATCTTGAAGTACTATTTCTGCGTCTCCCTGACCAAATCCACCCACGTTGGGATTACTTGTTAGTGGTTGATCAAGCTTGATAGATTCGCCTTCTGACACAAGAAGTTCCGGTCCTCGAGGTATAATATCGACCACTTGGTGACCGTCTGACGTATCTGCTATGCTTATTTCATATCCCCCTTTTTCTTTACGTACAATTTTACTTACTATACCTGCTGATGTAGCATTATAGACTGTATTGTTACTCTTACTCCCATCGGGATAAATCTGACCCCTACCTCTGTTCCCACCTACATATATAGGATATTTTAAGAAGTGAACGTCTTTGTTAATAGCGGGGTCTGGGGAAAGAATTGGAAAGGTGATTTCACTATATTTCTGACCTGGAACAGGACCTATCACAAGAATATTTTTTTTTGTGGGACGATAACTCTGAAAAGAAAGATTGCCCATCTTTTCTTTCATTTCGGGAGAAATACGATCGGGGGGGGCTAATTCGAATCCCTCAGGCAAAATAAGAACAGCCCCTACATTCAAAGCCCCCTTTTTCCCATTAGCAAGAACCTGTTTCAGTTGCATATCATAAGGGATTCTTACAACTGCTTCAAATACAGTATCAGGAAGTATCGCTTGTGGAACCTCAATATCCACAGGCTTATTAGCTAAATGGCAATTGGCACAGACAATACGCCCAGTCGCCTCTCGTGGATTTTCATAACCTTGCTGCGCAAAAATGGGATATGCATATGAAGTAGATGGCCAAGTTATTACATATAGCATGATCGATACAGAAATGGATCGAGCCATCTGCTCCTTTATCCGAGAAAAGATATTTCTTTTTTGCATGGTCCAATCGTTGATCCCGAGAATTTCTACAATAAATTAGGTAGGTTACTAGTATAGTTCCCTATCCACGATTCTGCTATTGTAATGGAATAATTTTACTGGAATGGAATACAGGAAGAATCTCTGGGATGGGTATAAATAGAAAAGGTAAGTAAGATTTGGAATGCTTTGTTTATGTATGTACAAACAAAGTAACAAACATTATGATTTGATTAATATCGGTGAATCAGCCTTTAGTCATTCATTGAATGATAAATCACTACAAGTGACGGAGATACGCGATTTAAATAACGGAAAATCCAATATTTTAAAAGTGTATCTAGAATTACTGGGAAAGTGGAAACAAGACCAGATATAATTTGATCATTATGATAAAATCCAAAATCCTTGGAGATAGAGCCAATCATTAGTTCCCAACCATGAGGCGAATGGAATCCGATACATAAATCAGTTAATAAAAGAATAGAAAAAGCTTTTATTGTGTCACTTAAGTTATAGAGGAATTCTTTCACCCAAGAATTAAGAACGAGAAGTTCTTCATTACCTAGAATAGAATAACCACTTAGAATAGCGAAACAGATTATATTTGTCGAGAAGTGCAAAATGCTATGAATATGACCCTCATTGTGCATCTTGACCAATTGTAGCGTTTCCTTGTGGATTTCTATACGTAGTTTTTGTATATGTGTCTCCGGGTACTCCTTTATCATTTCGTCCAAAAAGAAAAGTTCTTCTAATTCTATGAATTTTTCTAGAAGATTCTTTTCTTTAATATCAGTCAAAAACATTTCGGATTGCCTAGTATTCCACCAATTTGTAACCCAGGATTCCATATTTTTATTAAATGAGAGAGAAACCCACCAGGGTAAAAATATAATAGATGCAAGATATGTGAGGGTAGTGAATGTTTTCTTTTGTGGCATTTTTAATCTGTAAATTACTAATGAAACTACCTCTTTCGTCGACTCTATCCGATCGAATATTTCTATGAAGCATGAGTTCGATAACAAGGTATCGAACCTATGGATCTACGCCTCCTTTTTTTTTTAGTTAGTCCTTGGATCAAGAAAGAACATAGAAATAAGAGTAAGGGTTTGCTTCGCTTCGAATGAAGAAAAAAGTTTCCGGGTCTTTCAATTAGTCAAATTAGAAACATTAGTCAAATTAGAAACAATTGCATCTTTTCGATTAATGTCCGAAAGAGCCGCCTTTGTTAGATCAATTATTGCGAAGGGCTACCTACAGCCCAGGAATAATGGAGGGAAATTTTGAAAAATATTGAGATAATGGTGAAATCAAAAATGAGTGGCAAAACCTGAGAAAGTTTGGATATTTATAGTTATTAAGGGATCTAATCATTGATGATCAAGCAGGAAAAAGGCGTAGAAAAAGAAAAATCGCTTGACAAAAAAAAAGAGGAGTTATTTACAATATAGAATCCATCTGTATCTAACGTAACAATTCAAAATAGTAGACCCCCAAAAAAGAAAAATTATAGTCTGAAAGAATTGCGTTTTTTTTGTTTCCACAAAAAAAGTTTCGTTTTCTGTTTATTCCATATACATCCACTTTTGCTCGAATGAACGTTCTGAAAAAACTTAAGTTAAGTTCTATAAAATGAAGATTCATTAGTTCTGTTTCTTTCCCCATGCTAACAAAACATTAATTCTTCGCAGTTCATTTCAAAATACTTCAATTGGTACGCGCAAGAAATAGGCCAATTCCGCCGCTTTTTGTTCAATTTCTCGTGGAGTCAGGTTCTCATCAGTACGAGTCAAGGGAATGGCTCCCTGACCTCTGATTTCCATATAAAGGACACGACGCGGAAAAAGACCCTCTTTAATTTCGATTCTAATCGACTGGACATCTCTCATAAGGAATCGAAGGAAGATACGACGATTTATTCCAGGAAATCCCCAACGAAAAATACACACTATTCCTTCTTTTCGATCGAATCGGTCATAACCACTACCTACATTCCACGAAATTGTGCACCACAAATAGGAGCTAATGAACAGACCCGCGATCCCATAGAAAGACATAACGATGCCTTGTGGAAAAAAGAGGATTTCCTGAGACGGGAATAAGGATATTAGATTCCTACCAAGATAACTAGAAGTTCCAACCAATAAGAACCCTAGTGAACCTAAAAGAAGGATACAGGCCCAGCAGAAATTACTTGTTTTTCGAGACCCCGTTATAAGTTCTATCCATATACGTTCTGAGCGCCAGTTCATACTAGATCAAGTTGCATTTTTTTGGAATTGAGAGAATAACCCAAATGAATTTTACTTTACTTTTTTTGTTCCCGAAGTAACTCTCATCAACTAGCACTATTACGATGTGAACCATTAGAAATAATTCATCAAATTGGTTAGATATAAAAGCGTCTGCTTCATAGGGATCTAGACAATCTTATTTTTTTGAACATGAAGAAATAAAGAAGCCATTGCAATTGCCGGGAAAACTAGGCCCACTAAAGGCACAAAAATAGAGGGTAAATCAAAAGTTGTCATAGAATGGATACCTCGATTTAAAATTTGTACCTGTTATAAAGATATCTTATGATAAGTATATCTATTTATTATAAGTATAGAATAATAAGTGCAAGGAATGTAGAACTAAATATGAGTTCTCACGGGAGATATTGAAATAGGCACGATTTCAATTCTATTATTTTATATATTTGAATTTTTCTATATCTATAATACGTAAGAGGATAAGATGAAATTCTTTTTCTTCATAAAATTTTGCCAAAACAAAAGAAGAATGCATTCTTTTATCCTGTTGATCGAAACTTCCTGATTACTAATCATGAATATAGCACCAATTATAGGTATAAAATACAGCTCTAGAGGAAAAATTTTAAAGTAAGTATCCGAAACTTTTGATTCTTCTTACAATATAAATGGATCTTATGCCCGTAATGAAAACGAACTCTTCTTTTTTTTCTTTACCGATAACTAAAAAACTTCTTTTCCGCAAATAAAAAAACGGAATTGAATGCTCTACTTGATTGAATTTTGATTTAAGGGAAAGAAACCGTGAAGCTGAAATAACTCATTCAGAACACTTTTTAAAGGATTACGTGGTACGATTGAGTCCAATAAGCCCTTGTGGAATAAATACTCAGCCGCCTGGGAACCATCAGGTACTGTCTTATTCAATGTTTGTTCAATTACTCTTTTACCCGCAAATGCAATGTAGGCATTAGGCTCGGCAATAATGATATCTCCCAACATACCAAAACTTGCAGTCACCCCACCGGTTGTAGGAGATGTAAGGATTGATACATAGAATAACTTTTTATTTGATTGATAATTATATGAAGCGGAAGATATTTTAGCCATTTGCATCAAGCTCAAACTTCCTTCTTGCATGCGCGCTCCTCCCGAAGCACAAACTATAATAAGAGGGAGAGCTTTACGAGTCGCATGCTCGATCAAACGGGTAATTTTCTCGCCTACTACGGATCCCATACTGCCCCCCATGAACTGAAAATCCATAACCCCAATAGCTATGGGAATACCATTTAGTTGACCTATGCCTGTTTGAATAGCCTCGGTTAACCCTGTTTTTCTTTGATAAGAATCGATACGATCTTTATAAGGTTCCTCTTCTGAATGAAATTCAATGGGGTCGATAGAAACCATGTCTTCATTCATAGGATCCCAAGTGCCCGGATCAACCGAAAGCTCGATTCTATCTGAACTGCTCATTTTCAAATGATATCCGCATTGTTCACAAACATTTAGTTTTGACTTAAAAAATTTCTTATAATTTAACCCATAACAACTTTCGCATTGAACCCACAAATGTCTGTATTTTTTATTTATATCGAGATCATTATATCTTCTTCTCATATTGAAATCGCTTCTATTTGTGCTAATTTGTATACTGGAACTCTCGTTGTCACTACTATTTACACTTTCATTACAAATGTAACTATACATGTAACTGTCGCTGTAATTGTAACTACCGGCTGAAATGTAATTATCAATACTGATTTCAGAACGAAGATAACTATCAATGCAATGAAAAATGTGATTATTCCAACTATATTGAGTATCATACATATAACGATCGTAGTTGTGATTGTTACTTTGAGAACCATTATTCAGATAACTAAAAAAGGCACTTTCTAGTTCATTCATAAAAGAGCGATCGTTATCAATCTCGAAAAGAAAATTTTCAATATTTAAATATATCGAATAACTGTTACCATTACGATCCCTAACTAAAAAGAGGTCATCAGAGATCAAACTCCGAATGTCCCTGACATCGAAAAAAGTATCCATATTATTAGAACTGGAATTATCACTATCGTCCCAACTATCAATTTTTTTATCCCTATCATATATAACGGGATCTTCACTTCCACTGGTATTTTCAATAGGACCAAGACTATCCATTGATTTACTTAGCCCAGACCTATGTTTTAATTCCTCGTTAAACAACATCGAATGGAACCACCTTTTTTCCATAGAGCTTGCCTGCCCCCCTATTTGAATGTAAATACAATAGATGAATAGTCATTCGATGAATAATCATTTGAATATATCCTCTCGGAATAAGCATATAGATCCAATAGAATAATTAACTAATCACGGATGAGTCTTGAAAAAAAATCTTTTTTTGTGGGAATCTGGATATCACTTCACTATCAATCTATATGATGGAACCCTTTCTTCAATTAGAATAGAAAGAGAGGGTTATCCCGTGCCATGTACAAATTCGAATCAAAAAAATTTGTTCTCTCCTAGGAAGAATTCATTTTTGGAGAACTTTGGAGAATAATAAGTTTCTATTGCAATGCGGAAGGAAAAGGACAATATACGGGACGGGGATAAAGCGTTGTGACCATTGGCTCGATTCGACCATAGTCCGGAATTTAGGGGTATAGAAAATATTCTACTAATCCCATCTCAAGGATCCATAGGATTAATTATGGATCCAACAACTGAAGGATTTTCATTGTTGAGTCTTAGATCTTGTATTTAAGATTTTGTATACCGAAATCCAGTATGTATATATGCCTGGAAAATGAAATAGGAACCTTATTCATTATTCGGCTCAATCCTTTTTTAGTAAAAGATTGGGCCGAGTTTAATTGCAATTTAATTAAAGGAACGAATGGTAATTACTGGATTACAAAGTATCCATTGCTTCAAATTCGAATTTGATTTCCTTCCATACTTCACAAGCAGCTGCTAGCTCAGGGCTCCATTTGCAAGCTTCACGGATAATGTCATTACCTTGACGAGCAAGATCACGTCCCTCATTACGCGCTTGTACACACGCTTCTAGGGCTACTCGATTTGCTACGGCACCCGGTGCATTACCCCAAGGGTGTCCTAAAGTTCCTCCACCGAACTGTAGTACAGAGTCATCTCCAAAGATCTCGGTCAGAGCAGGCATATGCCAAACGTGAATACCACCTGAAGCCACAGGCAGAACACCCGGTAGAGAAACCCAATCTTGGGTGAAATAAATACCACGACTTCGGTCTTTTTCAATATAATCATCACGTAGTAAATCAACAAAGCCCAAGGTTATTTCCCTTTCCCCTTCCAGTTTACCTACTACGGTACCAGAGTGAATATGATCTCCACCAGACATACGTAATGCTTTCGCTAGTACACGGAAGTGGATACCATGATTCTTCTGTCTATCAATAACTGCATGCATTGCGCGGTGGATGTGAAGAAGTAAGCCATTATCTCGGCAATAATGAGCCAAGCTAGTATTTGCAGTGAATCCCCCCGTTAAATAGTCATGCATTACGATAGGAACTCCCAATTCTCTGGCAAATACAGCCCTTTTCATCATCTCTTCACATGTACCTGCAGTAGCATTCAAGTAATGTCCTTTGATTTCACCTGTTTCGGCCTGTGCTTTATAAATTGCTTCGGCACAAAATAAGAAACGGTCTCTCCAACGCATAAAGGGTTGTGAGTTCACGTTTTCATCATCCTTGGTAAAATCAAGTCCACCGCGGAGACATTCATAAACCGCCCTACCATAGTTCTTAGCAGATAACCCCAATTTTGGTTTAATAGTACATCCCAATAGGGGACGACCATACTTATTCAATTTATCTCTTTCAACTTGGATACCGTGAGGTGGGCCTTGGAAAGTTTTAACATAAGCAACAGGAATTCGCAGATCCTCCAGACGTAGAGCGCGAAGCGCTTTGAACCCAAATACATTACCCACGATGGAAGTAAACATGTTAGTAACAGAACCTTCTTCAAAAAGATCTAAAGGATAAGCTACATAACAAATATATTGATTTTCTTCTCCAGCAACGGGCTCGATGTCGTAGCATCTTCCTTTGTAACGATCAAGGCTGGTAAGTCCATCGGTCCACACAGTTGTCCATGTACCAGTAGAAGATTCGGCAGCTACCGCGGCCCCTGCTTCCTCAGGTGGAACTCCAGGTTGAGGAGTAACTCGGAATGCTGCCAAGATATCAGTATCCTTGGTTTCATAGTCAGGAGTATAATAAGTCAATTTGTAATCTTTAACACCAGCTTTGAATCCAACACCTGCTTTAGTCTCTGTTTGTGGTGACATAAGTCCCTCCCTACAACGCATGAATTAAGAATTCTCACAACGACAAGGTCTACTCGACATGAATTAGCCGTTAATGAAACCTTTCACAGGAATCTTTCACAAAACTCTCAACAAATATTATCAACTAATCAGAATGGTTGGTTGTTAGACTACGGTATTTGATTCGCCAAATACATCAACATCATTATTGTATACTCTTTCATATGTATGGCGCAACCCAATCCCTGTTTTTCAAGTTTCTAATCCCGTACTTTTTTTAATCTAAATTTAGAAAAAAAAGGAAATTCACTCTTGACAGTGCTATATGTTGTATATGTAAATCCTAGATGTAAAACTATCTGGAATTCGTCCCTGAAAAGGTAGAGAAGAGGCGGAAAACTATATGCTGAAATAAGAAACAATGGCCAATGTGAAAAAAAAAAATGAATCATAAATAGAGTTCAGGTTCGAATTCCATAGAAAATATGGGTGGGATTGTCTATAATGCTAGAGAACTGAAACGCTCCCTCATGGTTTTTATCCATCTACCTTTTTTTTAGGTTGTGAAATTGGAAAATTCACTCATTGAACGAGTAAACAATCGAATTGGAGTCGCTTGAATGGTACCAACGAAATCAAGTGCTAACTCCTATTTATTATTGAATTAACCGATCAACCTGCTTGCTATCGGACATTTTTTCTTCGGTTTACAAAATGCAAAGAATTTCTACATATTTCACTTTATTATCATTATGAAAACAAATCCTACCCCTTCGGGTCTCGGGGTTTCCGCACTTGAAGAAAAAAACCTGGGGCGTGTCGCTCAAATCATTGGTCCGGTGCTAGATGTATCCTTTCCCCCGGGTAAGATGCCTAATATTTATAACGCTTTGGTAGTTAAGGGCCGAAATACTGACGGCGAGCTAATTAATGTTACTTGTGAGGTACAGCAATTATTAGGAAATAATCGAGTGAGAGCTGTAGCTATGAGTGCTACAGATGGTCTGAAGAGAGGAATGGAGGTTATTGACACGGGAGCTGCTCTAAGTGTTCCAGTTGGTGGGGCGACTCTCGGACGAATTTTCAACGTTCTTGGAGAGCCTGTTGATAATTTAGGTCCTGTAGATACTCGCACAACATCTCCTATTCATAGATCTGCGCCTGCCTTTATACAATTAGATACAAAATTATCTATTTTTGAAACAGGGATCAAAGTAGTTGATCTTTTAGCTCCTTATCGACGTGGGGGTAAAATAGGACTATTCGGGGGGGCTGGAGTGGGTAAAACAGTCCTTATCATGGAATTGATCAACAACATTGCCAAAGCTCATGGAGGCGTATCCGTATTTGGCGGAGTGGGCGAGCGTACTCGTGAGGGGAATGATCTTTACATGGAAATGAAAGAGTCTGGAGTAATTAATGAACAAAATCTTGCAGAATCAAAAGTAGCTCTAGTCTATGGTCAGATGAATGAACCGCCGGGAGCTCGTATGAGAGTTGGTTTGACTGCCCTAACCATGGCAGAATATTTCCGGGATGTTAATGAACAAGATGTCCTTCTATTTATCGACAATATTTTCCGATTTGTCCAAGCAGGATCCGAAGTATCTGCTTTATTAGGCAGAATGCCTTCTGCTGTGGGTTATCAACCTACCCTTAGTACAGAAATGGGTACTTTGCAAGAAAGAATTACTTCTACCAAAGAGGGGTCTATAACTTCTATTCAAGCAGTTTATGTACCTGCGGACGATTTGACCGACCCTGCCCCTGCCACGACATTTGCACATTTAGATGCTACTACCGTACTATCAAGAGGACTAGCTTCAAAAGGTATCTATCCAGCAGTAGATCCTCTTGATAGTACGTCAACTATGCTCCAACCTCGCATCGTTGGTGAAGAACATTATGAAATTGCGCAAAGAGTTAAGCAAACTTCACAACGTTACAAAGAACTTCAGGATATTATAGCTATCCTTGGGTTGGACGAATTATCTGAAGAGGATCGTTTAACCGTAGCAAGAGCACGAAAAATTGAGCGTTTCTTATCACAACCCTTCTTCGTAGCAGAAGTATTTACGGGCTCTCCAGGGAAATATGTTGGTCTAGCAGAAACCATTAGGGGGTTTCAACTGATCCTTTCCGGAGAATTAGATGGTCTTCCTGAACAGGCCTTTTATTTGGTAGGTAACATCGATGAAGCTACCGCGAAGGCTGTGAACTTAGAAGTGGAGAGCAAATTGAATAAATGACCTTAAATCTTTGTGTACTAACCCCGAATCAAATTGTTTGGGATTCAGAAGTGAAAGAAATAGTTTTATCTACTAATAGTGGCCAAATCGGTGTATTACCAAACCACGCCCCTATTGCCACAGCTGTAGATATAGGTATTTTGAGACTACGCCTTAATGACCAATGGTTAAAAATAGCTCTGATGGGTGGTTTTGCTAGAGTAGGCAATAATGAGATTACCATTTTAGTAAATGATGCGGAGAAGGGTAGTGACATTGATCCACAAGAAGCTCAGCAAGCTCTTGAAATAGCTGAGGCTAACTTAAGTCGGGCTGAGGGCAAGAGACAAACTATTGAAGCGAATTTAGCCGTCAGACGAGCTAGGACGCGAGTAGAGGCTATCAATTCAATTTCATAACTAATTGGTGCGCCCCAATAAAAAAGTGAATTCCGTTTATACACCATATTTTGGTTCTGCGGATTGAGTCGAATCAACTGTAATGGCATTTCTCTAAAATAAAAGGGAGGGTGGGTAGAAAAACTTATTAGATACTAATTACTCCGGTATCTAATAAGTTCTACCTACTATTGGATTTGAACCAATGACTCCCGCCGTATGAAAGCAATACTCTAACCACTGGGTTAAGTAGGTCATTTATCATCACAAAGAGAAAGAAAGGGGCTTGTCATATCGATGAATTATAGATGCAATCTTATTTCGAAGCAATACCAATTCTTGGCAGGAAACAGATCAGAAGCTATCATGTTGGATCATAGAAGATTCATCTTGACAAGAAATTATTTCCATGATAAACTATCTATCACAAGGGCTATAGCTCAGTTGGTAGAGCAACTCGTTTACACGCGCGCCAATGTTTTTCAGGGGAGTCCATCATGCAATCAAAAAAATTGATCTTATTGATAAATCGGTGTCTTACTCTATATATTCGAGGGAACAATAGCCTGACAAATAGTTGGTTCGGTCCGCTTTGGGTGCCAATTTAGGCTCCAAATAGAACCCATCATTGATTCGATAATTGATAAGGTGAATACACAGCCCATTCAATGCTAGGCATAATGAGTATAAGGACCTCAAAAAAATATCTTTTCGTAATATGAACTTTAAGGTGTATGAAGTTTCATATTTGACTCTTTGAGCAGAGCGATAGAGACTCCATTTAACTTAGGTTGATCTAGGCCAGAGGCAGACCTACGTCAAGGTAACTCTTCTTTGAAACACTTTGGTATTGCTCCTGGATCATAATCTAAATAATGAATCAGAGCACGTGGAGCCATCTCGTTATCTTTCTGTTAAGAAAAAGTATGGCGGACTATCTGATATTTATATCAGTTGATGAAAGAGCCCAATGCAAAAAAAAATGCATGTTGGGTCTTTGGAACAGTTCGAATCATTTCGATAATAAAAAGTTTGATCTGTTTTACCGAGAAGGTCTACGGTTCGAGTCCGTATAGCCCTAAAAATTTTTATAGTTTTCATTTCCTCATTCTTGTTTGTTGGTTGTAGTCGGACAGTCGTTTGGCCCATCGAAATAGAATAATTATCACATGCTCCGAGCGATCCCCGCGGGTGAGCATGAAAGGGACAAAATTCATTTCAGTGGGCCCAATCAGTCTTTGTTTGATCTCGGATAAAAAAACTGTCCTTTCTTCTTTGTGGATAAATTACACACAAATTTTTCCTGTTTTCCTATCCAGGATCAAAGGGTTTGGGATATTCCTTTTCTTTTTGTACAAAATCTCTTTTTCTAGATCTCAATATACCCCAATCCAATTGCTCACCAGTCCAATTCTACCTATGCTTACTTTATGCAAGAAGATTGAGGGTCTGTTTGCACTTGGACGAGTTAAGAAGCCCCCAACTCATCGTTTTTTCGGGAGCAGAACCCAATTCGTTGTTTCAGAGATAATGACTGGTTCCTAACTCTATTAGTGTTTGTACCCCTATCGATTTCCATGAGTTGTTTGGGGATTTGGTCTGTCGAATCATTTGAGTTGATAAAGCGCGATTCGATTAGAAGAAGTTTCTTCTGTAAATTATTTAGGATTCGGCTGACTTTCCCGTTGTGATATACTTCGTTGTATAGGGTTCGTTCAACATAATTTTTTTTTTGCATGAAGGCTAACCCAGCGGTTGGTCTTACTTTTGAAAACTCATTTTAATTACATTAATAAGTATTCTCGCCTTTTCGGACCCATTTCAAGTACTAAAGATCGATATTCTAGATTCTTCTTTTAAGACTTCGAGTTCTAATTAAATAACCCACTTCTTTTTGGGGGGGATGGGTTGCAGGTCGAGGTAGTACAGACTCAAAAAATGTAAATTGGGGATAGAACCCTAGGGTTGTTAGATGTAAGGGTTTCTCTCAATTCAATGCATTGAATAAAATCCATTAAGTCTAGAACAAGGATAAAAAATAGAATAGGGCGATGCATTCAGTTTCCGTATCTAATCAATAGAAACAACAATCCTCTAACTGGATTGGATCTTAATGAAAAGAATAAACCAATACCCTTCGGTTTTATTATATGAATATTCAAAAAGGATATAACATACATATAGAATTGTTCATTTTCTTAATAGTATCTTAATTTAATCTTAATCAAAATTCTATATAAATTAGAACTAAAAAAAGATGTAATGTAATTCTTTTTTCTCTTTTTTTTATAGAAAATTTGAGACAAGATAAAAACGATAAGTTTGTAATAAGAGCATAATATGTCTCTAGCATATCGAAATAAGTGAAAATCGGATTCCACTCGATGAATCTTGAAACAAGAATGACCCACAGCAAAAAAACTGGGGAGTTCAATCAAAATTCATTGGTATTTCGACTAAAAAGTTATAGCTTAATTCAAATTCCAGATCGAATCGAAGAATACGGTATATATTTTTCCACATTCATAGGAGTGCATCTATGTTTCTGCTTTACGAATATGACATTTTCTGGGCATTTCTAATAATATCAAGTCTGATTCCTATTTTGGCTTTTTTCATTTCCGGAGTTTTAGCCCCGACTAGGGAAGGACCGGAGAAACTTTCTAGTTATGAATCGGGCATAGAACCAATGGGCGACGCTTGGTTACACTTCCGAATTCGTTATTATATGTTTGCTCTGGTTTTTGTTGTTTTTGATGTTGAAACGGTTTTTCTTTACCCATGGGCGATGAGTTTCGATGTATTGGGTGTATCCGTTTTTATAGAAGCTTTAATTTTCGTGCTTATCCTAATTGTTGGTTTAGTTTATGCATGGCGAAAAGGAGCGTTGGAATGGTCTTAGCTCCTGAATATTCAGACAATAAAAAGAAAAAAGAAGAAAAAAATGACATTGAGACAGTTATGAATTCCATTGAGTTTCCGGTACTTGATCAAACAACCCAAAATTCAGTTATTTCAACTACATCAAATGATCTTTCAAATTGGTCAAGACTCTCCAGTTTATGGCCGCTTCTGTATGGTACCAGTTGTTGCTTTATTGAATTTGCTTCATTAATAGGCTCGCGCTTCGACTTTGATCGTTATGGCTTGGTACCAAGATCGAGTCCTAGGCAAGCGGACTTAATTTTAACACCCGGCAAATAAACATCCACAGGAATTAGCTTATCAACTCCTCGAACAGTACTATAAGAATTAAATCAAATCTTGAAAACCACACTGGGAGAGGAGAGAAGATTACAGCCGCTAGTTATAACCAACTAATGTATCTCAACCGTTACATGACAAACCAAATATTACTGTAACAATACGGGTTTTGATTAGTTGTTGAAATAGAGATCCCTGAATATTTATCTTGTACGTGGGAATGTAACTCCCGCTTGGTTAGAAACTTGAAATACCATATATTTCCATTGCATATCTCCGTTTTGATGTATACTCCCTCCGTTTCAGGAAAAGAGTTACTTTTCCTATTTGCACAATTGTTAAGGCAAGATGAGAGAGAATAACTTTTATAATTTATTTCCAGATTTACCCTAATAAAAAGTTTAATACTACATATATCTTTATAATTAGAATAATAACATTTCTTAAAACAACAAGGGTAGTTTTGAAAGTTTGTTATATTGAAAATGAAAGTAACTCTTTTGTTAGAACAAAAATTTAAAGAGAAAGTAACTCTTTTCCTGAAACGGAGAGAGTATATTCCAGTGAACTGTCGAATTCGGTAACTCCCCATCATTGGAAGGTCGCAGATTAATCCGACCTCCCGTGATGTAATGTATTTCCATCAAAGCATGTAGTCTTGTGCATTAGTTAAATTTATAAAACGAGGTAGCGATGGTTAGTTTAGGTGATGATGGTTGTGTTGGAATAGGATATCACGTTGGTTTCGAAAGGGTAAACCCAATTCCCGGATGGAGCAAGGGCACGAAAATAGTAATTATCTTTGCAAGAGTAATTTTCTTAAGCTCCATCTTAAAATTTGATCCGTTGGAGTTCTCCCATGCACCAACATGAACGATTTCTGTGAAGTGTGTAGATTTGAATAAAATGAAAAGATCAAAACAAAGTATTACATCAAAAATATCATTTTTCCCTTTTCTGGCGCATTTGCCTCTTTTATTATTGTGGACGGAATCTCTATAGTGGAATGAATTTTCTTGCACTTGTGTTTATAATTAGTAAATCAGTCCTACTTAGTTGGCACAGAAAATAGGTTATGAAAAGTTGTACTCCTTCTGTTTCTAAAAAAATATTATTATCATTTTTTTATTTTAGTATAAAAATAGATTAAATTAAAAAATGATATAAATATTTTTTTTAGAATCGGAAGTGATAGTAATATTTTTTTATAAATGAAAGGAGTATTTAAGTTAATACATTATCTGGTTTGACTTGGAAATTCGTGCAGTTCGAACAGAATTTCAATGACCAGTAGTGAGACCGAAACAATTTTGCTGGCATATAAAAACCGAAAATTATTGTCTGCAGTGTGCTGTAAGAAAAATGTTTAAGCATACAAATAAGAAATACAAACTATTAGGCAGGGCAGCTTTCGGTGTTTTCGTGCAGGCTAAACTGGTCTTCCAAACCTTGCTATGAGAGATTTTGCTTCAACTAATAATTTTACCACGGCACCACCAACAATCACAACCATTTGCTTCCCATTCTGTAACCTGTTGAACCTGCTTAATTTGGTTTTGATATGCTAAATCCAACCGCCACTGGTTTCCATTTCCCTTTTGTACAATTAGGGAATATATAAGGCATCTAGGCAGAATTAGTTATACACCCAACTAACCATTTCAAAAACATTTTGCAATTAACCATCATGTCAAAAACTGATTTATTTATTTTTTTTTATCAAAAGTGACCCATGATCTAGAAGTATAGAACTCTAATACTAAACTGCAATTTGTCCTGATAGGAACTCAATTTATGGTAAAGAAAAACATCAAATATCTCTACTTTATCTGGTAAGAAAAAATTCAACAAAATCCCTCGCACATCCGAGCTTCAAATCCTGTGTTTCCTGATCAAACAGTAGTAATGTTGGGTGTAGCACCGCCTTCTGAGCATATGATTAAACTTCCGGAACCTGCAAAATGGAGATGTATAATAATATTCTTGGATTCTCGGTTTACAATTTTAATCCACATACAGAAACAACTCAAAGCTTAAGGAAAAAAAAAGAAGAGATCATACAACAGTGATCAGTACGATTATCAAATGCTTAAACGATAAGCTTTTACTAAAGAAAAAAGAAAGAAAGGAAGTGTAAAAACATCGAATGATGTGTGGGGAGCAAGAACAGTTAAAAGGTCAATCTCTCCACCATGAAATTGACTACAACTTAACTTGATGTAAATAGATACAACTAAAAAGGTTCTTTACAATACAACAACACAGCTCTTACCATTAGTCTTAAACTATAAAGTATTAAAACATATGTAGGTTCCACTATCTAATTAAAAGATATGAAGTGCGACAAACTGCAGCAACATCCACAATCGAGGGATAATTTTTGTTAGAGTAAAAGACAATTAGTAGCAGATGCTCGTGATGAGTGGGGTTAGTCATATTATATACCAAGTGTGTACTCAAGAAATTCTGGAGAGATTCCTGCTTTGGGAGCATGTGGTGAGTGATTGATGATGATGACTTTGATGATATCAAACATGAATTTGTTGGCTCTTAAACGAAATACTCACGGAATAACTAACTCCATGAGTAATTCATTTAGCTTCCACCATAGATAATCAGTTAATCATTTATGAAACCAATTCCCTATATTGATTGATGTCTTCATATAAATTAGAGGTAATTTACAAATAAGCAGATACTTTAGTCAAAGCAATCACATCAGCTTCGCGAGATAACCTACAGAGAAATCACAAATCGTGTTGCAATCCATGGGAAGTTCTTGGATAAACTTGCTAGTAGCAATGTTTCATGGAAATGAAACTAACTTTATCAAAAAAGACCACTTGAATAGCAGCAAGACAGAGAAAAGGAAAACAAACTCATGAATATTTGGTATGGCAACTATATGCAAAATAAAAACTAAAGGCTGCTTTTTGCATCAAAACAAAAAAGTTAATACTTAGTACCTACCTTCATTAAGAAATTACAGATGTTGCAACGCCACTTTCTTCTCTAGAAAACAGGACATAAGGATTCACATACGTACAAAACTTTCTACAACGAACAATTCCATTTGGTCCAAGGTTAACTGTAGGCATTTCTTCCTGAACAATAAGGCTCGATATAAAAATAAGATACTTAGCGAACAATAAAAGAGAAGGAAACACATAGATTGCCCAAAATCAAAAAATAATGACCATTTTGGAGTTCATTAAGTTACTAACCCCATCAGCAGATTCTGCAAGAGGATGGACCACTGCTCCAAGAGGCAAATGCCAC
>JAJJMC010018865.1:0-29555 GCA_023531435.1 Papaver californicum
TAATGATATTCATCCCTTTTGGAAGCAATTAACTTTCACTCCAAGCACCCCGGAGGTTGATGGTGCGTCGTTCGTGGAGACGAAAATATTTGCACGAATACTCGAGCAATACTCTACGTCAAATGGGGCACAAAAGCAAATATTGATGCACTATTTAGAGGAATCCCTTCACCCCTGTCTAAAGGTTGTTCAGAACCAATGAAAGGAAAGGCGATGGGTATGCCGAATACCGAAAATCCGAGGTCTACTCAAAGAAAAGAGTTGAATGAATGGTTATCTAGTCATCGTGACCTTTGTAGGCATGAACATACTGAAGCTGAGTATGAAGATTTGCCGGCTCTAAGGAAAAGGGGTCGTCCAAGGAAGGATCAAGGTGGACCAAGCTCACGACAAGTCAAACCTAAAGTCTCTACGATTCCTTCCCAACTAAGTCAAACCCAACCTATTCACGATGATTATTTGGAACAACTCCCTCTACTCATTATACCATTTGTTTTTTCCACTGACGATGTCGATGGGGATGGAAATTGTGGTTTTCACGTTGCTATAAAACAAATAAGAGACTTTAGTGAGGCGGTTACCGAGAATATCACCCAATGGAAATATTTAAGAAATAAGATGGCCGCACAATTATTGGAGGATAAGGAATTTTATATCGAAATGATGAGAGAAGGAGATAAACATGTTAGAGAACAAGGGATCATAGATGTATATACTCGTGTAAGATGCCGAAACGGATTGGAGACACACGGTTCCAGGTATTGGATGGTAATGCCGATAGGTGGGTATCTTTTAGCGGATGTATTGAACTGCGTGGTACATTATTTATGTTCTCCTTCATTAGGAGTGAGTGTTACATTTACACCCATAAGGAAGGCGTGTGATGAGTCGGTCAAAGATAGACGAATCATGATGGCATGGGTTAGTAGCAATCATTTTATCGGTTTAAGGTTAACGAATGATTTTTCATTACCTCCATTGAGTAGGTGGTCAGATTACTTCCCAACTAACCATTGTAAGGAGTGGTTGAAGTAATACGAGTTCAACATGAAGCGTTGGGATCGTTTAACAAGCTCAGGAAAGGACCCAATTAATTTGACCTCGGATGGTGAGTAGTTGATTTTGAATATATATTTTGAACATAAATGTATAGAAAAATATTAATGCAATGTTTTGTGATCGAAAACAAAGAAAATTCATTTTTTTATGCATTTAATGCCATGGACGTATCATAATCGGTAGATAATGGAGTACCATGTCTACCGATTCGATTGTAATCGGTAGTCTAAGATTTTTTTAAACTACCGATTATAATGTGTTGCCCCAAATTGAAAATCGAAAAAATTACCAAATTCCAACATTTTGAACATGCATAATCGGTAGTCTAAGAATTTTTTAAACTACCGATTATAATGTGTTGCCCCAAATTGAAAATCTCAAATTTTTTTAAAATTCCAACATTTTGAACATGCATAATCGGTAGTCTAAGAATTTTTTAAACTACCGATTATAATGTGTTGCCCCAAATTGAAAATCCAAAAAATTATCAAAATTCCACCATTTTGAACATGCATAATACATTCAAATGTTAGAACATTAAACACCAATAATGTTAAACACCATAGACATATCCATAAAGTAAACAAGTTTGTTACAAATCAAACTTTATACAACCACAATCTAATTTCTAGATTTTTTGGTTTTGGTACAAGGACGACGAGCATCAGCACTAGATGAACCGCGAGATCTTTTATTGTGCTTTGCTGCTAGCCTCTTAGGCTTATTCTCTCCAAAGTTGCTAGCTTAGGCTTCATTATCAATGTTGTCAATAAGGACTTTATGCTCTGTCATCTGCTCAATTGATAAAGGCACTCCCGCATTTATGCACCCAGCTAGCATCTTGGAGAAAAATGCAAACCTTTTTTTTTTTTTTTTTTTTTTTTTTTTTTTTTTTTTTTTTTTTTTTGTTTTTAGACAATAACAATCAAACGATTATTATCTAAAATATTGAGCCGTAATATTAAAATCAAAAGGAAATGACATTACGTACCAGCCTTTCATAACCACTTGGTTGAGTTCCTTCGGTGATAACAATTTCGCTAGCGCTCTTTTGTCTTCTTGCACTAGCAGTTACTTGCTTAGATCGCCTTTCCAAAAAAAAAACAAAATAAAGAACAATTATTTCCAAGAAGACATCGTTTAATCACTACATAATCGGTAGTAAACTAAACAAAGTAACTATCGATTGTGCATAATCGGTAGCTCGTGCTCTACATTATCTACCGATTGTGCATAATCGGTAGCACAGGCTCTACATTATCTACCGATTGTGCATATAGACACACATACAATCGGTAGTTACATAAAAAGATTAACTACCGATTATGCCTAAATTTTGGTCGAGGAATATAATCGGTTTTTAATGACTAAATATAACTACCGATTATGTAGTATGTTTTGAGGAATCACTAACTTTCAGAATTGGGAGTTTAACCCTATACGAAACTACCGATTATGCCTAAATTTTGGTCCAGGAATATAATCGGTAGTTAATGACTAAATATAACTACCGATTATGACCGATATTCTTGAGCAATGAAGAACACTAACATAATCAGTAGATAAGTACAAACACGAAACTAACGATTATGCAAATAATCTAAAACCCTTGATATTCTATTGACGATTTCATTCGATTGAAGCAAAATAAACACAAATAATGGTAAACCATTAGCTTATTGGAGCCCTTACATAGTGCTGGAGAGGCTGATTGTCGGAATCAATCTCCGTATCTAGATCATCATCTTCGTGTTCTTCATATTCCTTACTATGTTCTTCAACAATCTCTCTATTTCTTATTCTCTCGGCAAAATTCGGCCAGTTAGTATCAGCAGGTTGACGGGTTATTTGTTTTTTTCGAGCCATCTTTTGATTGTAATTATGACGATGAATTGGTTTACCATTAATCGGTTTACGATGAAATGAATTTAGCCACAATCGGTAGTTTAAAAACAAGAAAAAGAAAAAACAGACTCAATCGGTTGGAATATAAATGGTAAAGATTTAGGTTTATGTTTTTAAATTTTTATTAGTGAAAGGATTAAAGGTATTTGTTTGATTATTAAAAGGGTATATAAGTATTTTTATATACCATTAGGCTATCCCATAACCACTTATATTGGATGGGTTTAAAATAGTCGCCCCAAATTAATTTTGAGTAGCTCTCAAAAACGCTGGGTTATTTATAGGTTAAGTAAAAGAATTCCCTCGAATCCTCGATCAACTAGTCTTCTTCTTCAGTTCTGCTTCTCTTCTTCTCAAAAATAAACTAGCTTGAGGGTTGCTGAGATTCGAACAAGAGGAAGTAGAGAACAACACAGGGAGCTTGCTTCTGTTGAATGAAGAGAATGTGTTATTGATGTAGAAAAGAATTTGGTGGCTGAGATAGATTAAAGTGTCTCGAGTAGGAGATGGGTATTTGTAGAAGAACTTGAGATGCAGAGTAGGGGTTTTGATGGTTTTTCTGTGGCCGAGAACAAGGAGAAGAGTTTAGGTTGAACAACTTGAAGCGAATTGGTTGTGGTTTGAGCTGAAAACCGAGTGGAAGTTGGGACAGAGAAATGTTAGATGGTGTTCTTGGTTTGCTGCTGCCGTAACACGAAATAGAAGTGTGGGTTATGTTTTGACAAGAACCTGAGATGAATCAATAGAAGATAGTGAGAATTGGTTCGGTGGCAGTGAAGAAAGAACCGGCGGTTTGATGGTTGCCGTGAACTGAACTTTCGCCGTGTGTATTGTGTTTTATGAATGAATGATTGTGGGTAGTTGTTGAATGTTGCCAATTGCAGGGAAGGAATATGAATTCCTAGAGGTACAAACAAGTTACGGTGAAATCCACAGACAGAAAGACACACTATATGCTCGACGAAATGCTTCAAAGAGTCAATGTACAGGAAAATATTGATGAAAGACAATAGGTAAAAACCCGGAACCGACTGGAACCTGTACCGACCATACAGGTACAGGCACAATACCCCACTCTAGAACCGTCTGGTAATAGGTAGAGGTATTCGGTTTTGAGAAAAACCAAACCACACCGCCCTTTGTACAGCCCTAGATGGGACTATGTTTATTTGTTTTTAGACGGCAACAAGGGCTGTTACTATTTAACTCACACCGACAGTTACTCATGACTCACTACCAGCATACGATAAAACAAAAAGGTGAGGTTGCTAAGCGGTGATGATGCGGCTGATGTTTATAATGAAGTCTAAAGGCGTCTATCTATCCTAAAATTCATTCAAGTACCAAAAAAGCGTACGATCAAAAATCTTCAGCTGAAATATTTTCATGACCAATTTAAAGACCAGAAATAACTGGCCGCCCAAACTCCCCAAACAATTTTGTTGATGGGGTACATAACTAGTTAGTCAAATCAAACTTGATTAACATAATTTTCCTTGGCAGTTTGCACCCAAAAAAGATAACTTGTGTGCCTTAGGGCAACTCCAACAAGGTGAGTATACCAAAGACAAAAAATTAAAAAAATTTGATTTTTTTTTTTTACAACGGTTTCCAGAATAAATATGATCGCACGTACAATTAAAATGACGTCTGTTGTAAAACGCTGTTGTAGAGTAACGTTAGTTGACACGGACGTTTGTGTGCGAAGACGTATATTGTCATACGCCTTATCACGTGAGCGTTTCGTATTTTGAAACCAGACGCAACTATAAATGAGCGTTTGCATTTTGTTACGCTACTGTGGGTGGACGTATGTTTAACGTCAACACTGATAAGCGTCTGTTGGACCAGCGTTGTATTAGGTGAACGTCTACAATTCGCGCGTTGTGCTGCGTGGACGTTTAGTGATAAACGCTGCTCCTAGTAAACGCCTGAATACCAGAAGTCCTTCTAGAATAGCGTGCACTCCCAGAACGCCCACCCACAGTAACGCTTTATGGGCGCCCACCAGATTGAGCGCCCAATCGACGTTGTGCTGGGGGAAGCGTTTGGGTTTAAACGTTGTATGCTGGGGAGCGTTTGGGTGTGGGCGTCGTATGGTGGGGAGCGTTTGGTGTAAACGTGTTGTCCAGGGGAGCGTCCGTGTTAGTGAATGGAGCGTCCAGATGAGCTTGGAGAGCGCCCGTGTCTAGGGTTTCCTATTTAACGCTCTCCCTGGCTCTTCGTCTCTCCCATCTCACAACGCTCAACAGACGACGGCGCCTTTGTGTGGAGAAAAAATTGCTTCAACAAGGTAATTAAATCTTTATCACAGTCATTTTCTTCTTTGTTTTAGTTTGTTTTTGTTGTTTAACTGCGTTTGTTGGGTTTTATTGTTGTTTCAAAGTAACCATTTTTTCACGGGACTCCATCGTTGTTAGAACATGATTAGGATTAAGCCGTGAACCTAATTAGAACTTAGAACATAATTAGAATGGTGAACATAATTAGGATTATAAACCATAATGAAGATTAGAATTAGAACATAATTTGAATTAGAACATGATTGTGCCGGGAACATTTATATTAATAAAATAATTTTTGAGTCGAAAATGAGAAAATTAAAATTAGAAAAATAAAATTAAAACATAATTTTCGGGTTTATGATTTTATAAATAGCTTAAAACAGTTAATTTTTTTGCACTATATGCAGTTTTGATTAAAATTTTCATCATTATTGTCTGCTTGAGTAATTCCTGATTCGAACACATACATCGTTTCACACATTGAACTGAACATTATAATATATAGCGCAACATGATTATTGGCCGAACAACTAATTTTCTAGATACATGTTAGACATTGAGTTGTCTCGAAATTATATGCCAATTGCTAAGTATGTCTCTATAATATGTATGATGTGTCTATAGGTTTGTTTGAACTGTAATCTGTATTGTCGTTGATATATGGATAAATCTGGAGTTATATTTTTGCTCTATTGTGTTTCTAAAAAATTGAATTTGTGTAGATGTTGAGAAATGCCGCTTCCCGATTCATTGGTCGGAAAAAAAAAAACAAGAAAGCCCGAACAACCCAGGATGTACCAGATGCCAGCACTGCCGAAGGAGTGAATGATGATATTGGTTTAGGAAATTATAGTATGGTGGAAGATGATGGAGGTCACGTTTCCAGCAATATGAGTTCGAGAGCCGACCCAAAAACCAAATATATGCATCGTGGGTCTCTGAAATCGGTCCAACAAGCGTATAAAGCTATAATCAAAACCTGCGAAAGAGCAAAATTTATTATTGAAAGGGCAGGATGGGACCGGTTTTTGTCAATGGATGTTGGTGACTCGTCACATGCGTTGATTGATTATATCGTCGAGCGTTTCTGGGACAAGACGAACACCTTTCACTTCTCATTTGTAGACTGGGTGATGTTGACCGGAATCAGTATTGGTATTGGCGAGGTGCCTCCATATGACCCGGATAAGTATACCTTTCAACATGTCCGTGACCATATTTTCCCAGATTTAACTCTAAAGTTTGTCGGAGAGAAGGTATCCCGGCGCAGTGGATTTCAGATGCCATTACTGTGGCCTTTTTGGGCACATACTTTACAGAGGCAAAGTTGGTTGAGGCGCAACAGGATAATGTACTTGCTGAGAGAGTGGCCCGAGCATTTTGGATGTATGTTCTGGGACAGTTCTTCTTTTCCAATGCTAAGAACTACATCGATGCTGGATGGTTAGCTGCTTTTGAGGATACAAATAAAGTTGGAACTTTTGACTGGGGTAGTGCTGGTATGTCAAGACTTTATTCCGCACTTGGTGCAGCAGGGAGGGGTCAAAAGTCACTAACCGGGTCTTGTCAAATATTGGAGGTAATTTTATTTCCTTGAATTTTCATATAACTAATAATTTCGGGGTACATTATTAACTTTGTTTTAATCAAATTCAAGTTTTGGGGCTATAAATATCTGGGCATACTTCGACCTCACAACATCCCCGATGAGAACGAATGTCCTTGGCCAACATGTTCGCGGTGGAAGAGTACACGAAGGAAGAGTAATGATATTAAGGGTGCAAGGAAACTTTTGAATGAATTGACAATGGATGTTGTGACATGGAGACCATGGGTTGAAATTGCGGCACGCCATATTAATGAGACTATCCGCGTAGCTATGGCGGTATCTAATACCCGCACCGTATTTACTTGGGTTGGCACTGTGAGTTGAGACTTTCTAGTTCAAATAGTCATATTTATAAATATTCTTTTTCAATTTTCTGGTACATGGCTGATAATAATTAAATTTTACAGCATAACGTGTACCTTGGAGACCGTTTCTGGCACCAAATCTATGGTGGATGAAGAATTCCTCGCAACCCCCCAAGTTGTGTGAACAACATCACTGATGCCGAGGCTACCAGGATGAGGGAATCGAGTGCCATACCAATAAATGACTACCTCCAGGATCGAGTTACTTATGATTGCTATTTGGAGTACTGGCGACTTGTTACAAACTCCAACAAATTTTGCACCCAAGTCAACTGGGAGGTGGAAACATACGACTGTTTGGGGGGGCTTGTTACGGAAACCCTCGACCAACCCGCTGAACATTTTGCCATTCCGCCTCAAGATAATTGGACATATGTAAGTATATTTAAAATTTAAACGAAAATATATTTTGAAAGAAAATGTTTGAGAAACTGACCTTTTTCTTTCATATAAAGGTCGAAGCTTATAATTTTGCGCAAGAATCTGCCGATTTTACCGAAGAATTCCGTAAGTTTCATTTGGCCCAGTCGAGGGAAAGGATGGAGGAATTGCGCAACTATAAGAATGAAAACACTAATTTGCACCTACAACTTTCCCGTGCTCATTCTCAATCTCCACACTTAGGGGTTGGTAATTTTCCGGCAACTCTCCCAACGCAAATGTGGACCACGGGGGGTCAGGGAACTTCGTCAAGTATGCCTTCTTTTATGCCACCTCGCTCTTCTCGTGGGGACTAAACTACTGAATAGTGTTATTCCATTATTATGTAGTCATTCCAATTTACACTATATTTTGGACTTTATTGTTTTACATTTTCAAAATACATTTGACTTTATCTGTTTTCGTTTTCAATTATGTGTTTTCTTTGTGGTCGTACAGACTCTTTCATTTGGTTTTTAAAAAAAGTTCCAACCTATATGTTACCGTTTTGTTACCGTTATGGATTGTTACCGTTGAACAACGGCCAAATACCCTTACATGGAGTCCTATAAATACATTAGCCTATATGTATCATTCTCATTCCAAATCCATCTCAGTAACAATTAAGATCAAATTTGTAATTCTGGGTTTTCATTTAATGGCGGGTTACGAAAATTTTCGGTTAAATGCAGATAATTTTACACTAGAGGAAGATTTATCCATATGTCGAAACATAGTTTTGCATTATCCATCAAGGGGGCATGAACGTCGGATGAATGGTTGTATGAGCATGCAATTGTTGGAACATACACATGCAAACTTTTCTAATGAAACCGGTAATCCCAACAACAGGAACAGAGCAGGCCTTTTTTGTCGATATGTGCAAATAACAAAGGAAGTCCTTGAATTTTCTTCTTTAACTGCTAAGGTCAATGAATTTCGTCTTACGAATGAAACAGATGATGAAGTTGTTCAGAGATCACTTGAGGAATGGACTAGATGGAAACAACACGATTTCCGGTACAAACCTCATTTCGAGATCCTAAGGGTAATGGAACAATTCAATCCTTTTGTGTTGATTATTCTACCCAGTACTGAAGAACGCCGTGCACGTCGTCCGACTACCCAAGCCTTCAGATGAATGAAATGTTGACATGATTGGAGTTAAATTCATGAAGTGAAGAACAAAAACAAAAGAATAATAAATAGACAAAAACATAATTTGGGTTTACCTATGTCATGCATATGTCACCGTTTTGTTTTTACTAAATTTGTCGTTTTGTTATCTTTAGTATGTTTGGCTTTGTTTTAGTTTGGATTTTACTGCATGTATTTTCTCTTTCAACGACACTTCTTAGCTCTGTAGTTTTTGCTTTATAGGTAAATTTCAGTTTCTTGTTTTTAGGCTTTATCTCTGTGTTGTATTGTCTAATCAACTGAAAGTTCTTATCTCTTAATTTTCTCATTCGAAATTATTTGTCTGTTTTTACTTTACAGTTGTTGTTTATGTATGCTTTAATTTGACCCTACGCTCTGCGTTGTATTGTCTAATCATCTGAAACTTCTTACCTCTTGATTTTCTTATTCAAAATTATTTGGCAGTTTCTTATTTATAGCTCTTGTGTAAGTTTGTTGGGTTTGTATTTGCTTTATTTTTTCGTTGTTATCTTAAACATAACTATAAAAAGAACACATCATTCTCCATTGAAACCACATCAACAACTACAAACCTACCCAGAACATCTAAACACCACAAAACTAGCAACCTCCCAAAAACATACTTCCTTCCCCTATCAATGACAGGTTATCAAAACTGCAACATGTTTTATGCTCCTTCTAATTCCTCTTCTTATATTCCTCCTAATCAGTTAATCCTATCTTCGACATCTAATGATGATAGTAATAACACCACTTCCTCATCAGACGAAGAAGCATTTCCGATTAACCAAAATAACGCAACACTAAATTTAGGCTTGGTCACTTCATACATTGACTGGCCACGTACTAGAATTGAAATACAAAGAAATCGTGAGGATGGAGCTAGACTACTATGCACAGATTACTTTTCAAAAAACCCGACTTTTCCTCCCCATGTTTTTCGTAGAAGATTTCGTATGAGAAGACAATTGTTCAACCGTATCTTGCGGGATATAGTAGCAGTTAATCCTTATTTCGTTCAAAAACGGGATGCGGCCGGGCGCCTAGGATTAACCCCACACGTGAAAATTACGGCTGCAATTCGAATGCTGGCTTATGGATCTGCGGCGGATGCAATAGATGAGTACTTACGCATAGGAGAAACCACGGTTCTAGAGGCAACACGACGATTTTGTTTGACGATACTGCATTTATATGAGGAACGGTATTTGCGCAACCCAACTACTGCGGATGTAGAATTGTTGCTTAACCAGAACAAAGCGAGGGGATTTCCTGGGATGCTAGGAAGTGTGGATTGTATGCATTGGAAATGGGATAGATGTCCATCAGCCGAATCTGGTGCATACACTGCCTACAAAGGCGATGAAAGTATTGTATTGGAGGCAGTGGTTTCACAAGATCTTTGGTTTTGGCATGCTTTTTTTGGTATGCCTGGTTCCAACAACGATATAAATGTAATGAACCTTTCTTATATTTTTAAGAACCTAATCAGAGGTAAAACACCACCTGTGAGCTTCGAGGTTAATGGGAACCAATATGATATGGGGTACTATCTCGGTGATGGGATATACCCAGAGATAGCAACCATTATTATGTCGATCAAGCATCCAGATTCTGCAAAGCAACGAAAATTCTCAACTATCCAAGAGGGCTGCCTAAAAGATGTTGAGCGAGGATTTGGGGTTCTGCAAAACCAATTTGCAACCGTTAAACAACCAGCTAGAATGTGGAATATGGACGCACTAGCATATATAATGAAAACGATTATTATTCTCCATAATATGATTGTGGAGGATGAACGTCAACCCGGTGATTGGCCACATGAATATGATCAAGGGCGCTACCACGAACCTGTTAATATATCCCGTCAACAAACTGCAGAACTGTCGAGGATGTCGACTCACCAACGCCGAGTTGCAGTACATAGCAAAGAAACGCATATTCGATTACGAAATGACTTGATTGAACATTTATGGTCGGATTTCGGTGAAGTATGAAAAATTAGTAAACCATGCGGCTAGGTTTTGTGGGTATATCTCTTGTAAACCCTCCCGAGACTTTGTATTACTTTTAATCTTAATATGAATGTTTAGTTTAATTCCTGTCATTGCCTTGTCAACTTACTTTTTATAATATCTCTGACAATGTTGAAAACTGATTTTTACATTGAGATGTGGTCTGAGTATTGTCAATTCCTTGCATTGACTTGTCAACTTACAACAACCATCTTGTACGTGCTAATTGCAACCGCTACTCATGTGAAAATGAGATATGTTAATGTAAAGTTGTGTTCTGGTCTGGTTGCTCTAAGTGACAATCAATTTAAGGACTCAGAAATTAGAATTTTCATTAATAGTCGGAAAAAATACACTCGAAGTTTTATATGGTTTAACCAAGCCGAGATTCTCTTCTTTTCTGTAAAATTTCTTGCTTCCTTATTTCAATCCACTCTTTGCTTGCGGCATCCAAATGGGAGGCGTCCGTCATCATAATACGATACTCCTCTTTTGCTGCAAACTCGGCTTCTCTCTGATCATTCTTCCTTTTAGCATTTTCCATATAACTGTTGTTGAAGTTTTTTTGGTTCATAATAATTGTGTCCAAGGCATCGGCGTGGGCACTGGATTTTGCTTTCCCTGTTACCTTCAAACGTTTAGCCTCTTTTTTCCCCTTTGGACGGGGATACGTGTTAGGTATATCTCCAATTTCTTCGTATCCACTGCATTGGCCTTGGCTTGGCGAAGGTCTATTTGGAGTATCGTCATCGGTATCTGAATCTTCTTCGGCTTGTGATGAATCGAAAACTTGTGTTGATCGTCTTGAATATTTGATGTTTTCTAACATAATTGCGTAGCACTCTTCGTGCTTAAATGGTTTCCCACCATTAGCTTCCTTGAACAGCCTCCTTACTTCTCCGCTCTGTTTATTGTTGTTCAGAAAAATAGTTAGTGCATCATATACAATTCAAAACTTTAAAAAGGCAGTGCATAAAATATAAGTCTTCACAGACCTTTGTTTCTGGGCCCCATCCAGTATGGTGTTCACGTTCCACTCCTGCCTCCTTTGCAGAATACAGAGCCACCTCTTTATTTATTCCCTGAAAGCGTTTCTGAATAGAGGTCCAACTCCGATCAGCCATTGAAGGTATAACTTCTTTCATTCCAGCTTTGATGCGAGACCATAATTTGTCTTCTGATTGATCGGTACCAACACTACAATCTTGAGATATTGATAAATGAATCTTACACATGGTTATATCTTCATTAACAGTAAAATTTGGACCTCTAGGTTTTGGACCCATTACTGAAAGTGATTACAAACAAATTGGAATGAAAAACAAATTGGAAGGAAATTGTTTTTGAAAACCTTAAAAATTTCTTTAATTGTTGAAACTGAGTTATGAAATGTTATTGTGGAATGAAACATCCTACGGCAACTGGTTTATATACATAAGGATTTAACAACCGTTCAACGGTTACATTTTACAACGGTAACAAAAACGCTCGTGTAGGGGGACGTTTTGTTGCAACGCCTAAATAGAGGAGCGTCTAATTGGGACGTCTGCCTAGAGAAACGTTATAAAATTGGGCGTCTTCCAGGAGGAGCGCTGCGTTGTCTTAGGCGAGCGCCTGGGCTAGGCGTTCACCTAGGTGAACGTTCATTGTGAAACGTCTCCTTAGTTGGACGTTTGGTCAGGCGCTCCCTTTGCTTGCGTTTCTGTTAGCTTGCGTTCGCTTAGGTCAGCGTTAAATCATACGCTTTTCTACCCAAGCGTCTCATCGTACGCTTCTCTAACCAAACGTCCGTGTTTTAAAACGCTTTCTCAACGAAGCGTTTTTTGTTAACGCATATTTAAAAGAGCGTGCAACTATATATTTTGTGAGAGTAAAAGTTCTCTGGTACTGTACATATAGTCGTCGAAATCCCAAATTTAATCGCCCGTTACGCTTCAATTTAGGCGATCAAAGAGTAAAGATAATCGTTACTCTTTAGTATGGTCGTCCGTTGGAGATGCCCTTAAGTCTAAAAGCTTGGACCTGGTATATGTCATTGTTTAATTTCTTTAATCTTATTTCATACCTCAAAATCTGATTTGTCCTAGATTTTATTCTGGAGTTTGTTTCTAAGTTATGTGAGTAATAGGTGTCTCATAAGCTTGGATTTACTATATGATAGAATCCTCAGCGTCTCAATTACACATCGGCCAGTCAACCTTAGTCCTCAAGGTGTTTACGGGCATGTAAAACTACATCGGCCAGTCAACCTTAGTCCTCAAGGTGTTTACGAGCATGTAAAACTGATTATTCGTTTCTGTTAGAAGTCAATAATTTGTTGCATTACTCCAAAAAAAGAACAAGAACCCGATTGTAGAATAGTAAGTAATACTTTGTATTATATGTGACTGAAAAAGGTAAAAGTGACAAAAGGGGTAGCATCATAGTATATCAAAGCCATAAGCACTTTCCTCTCCATTTTTGGACGTCTAGTCTAATTTGGTGTAGAAGCGCATAAATCCGTAGTAACCAAATTGTACAAATATTACACGCATCTTTAAAAAAAATACTCCACATGAATATGTAATCTAGAATAACTACATGTTCATGAGAAGAAAATAAGCAAGAAATATATTGAGATAAGTTCCCCACCCCCGTGTCAGACCATAACACCTATCTCCTCAAGTTCTCAACGATGTATGAAGCATAAAGGTTCCTGGACAGTAACAAAGAAATCACACAGTAAACAAAACTGCAGCAGTTACAATCTAATTCGGCTGAATCATACACTGATTAGTAAAGATTATGAGATGTAAATTTCAATTCTAAGGATGTATTAGCTGCTGCTGATGCATTAGCAAGTGGTTGAAAGGAAGTTCGCCCAACGCCAAAAGAACAAAGAGAAGAAGAAGCCTTACATGGAGTGTTGGATAGCTTCATAGGCAGCAGAGGCTGGCAAGAAATCATTTACAGCAACTTCCTTGTTCTCATTTTTCTTGTCTAATTTCCATTGGGTTAAAAAAAAAGAAGTTCAGATAAGGCAAGGTAAACTTAAGAGTAAGCTGTAGTTACTGCACTGTTTATGTGTAAATGGATCTCAACAGAAAAGGTTGACTTACAATCTTCAAAAAAACGACGAATCTCAGCCAGGCGATGAGGTGCGAGTTCATTAATATCACATATCTGTCGGTATTCAGGATCATCAGCACACACAGCAATAATTTTGTCATCTTTCTCTCCCTGTGTCAATTGAAAAATGGGATGCCATTTAAGATTCTCTTCATAAACCAGGAGAATGTTAAGCCAGGGCATGGCATAAATATTACCTGGTCGATCATAGGCATGAGACCAATGGCTTTAGCTCGAAGAAAACATCCAGGAAGAATTGGTTCCTGCAAGGTGTTCCAAGACAACGATGTACAAGTAAGCCATGTTCTGAATACTAAGTAGATCTGTAAGGTTTAACTACATCAAGATTTAGATTTATTTAACGGTCCAATCAGATTAAGATGAATCACTAAACTGATGATGTAAAATGTCAATTTACCTGCATGAGAACCAAGACATCCATAGGGTCATTATCCTCGCACAAAGTACGTGGGATGAAGCCATAGTTGTGGGGATACACCACCGATGAGTACAAAACACGGTCTACCTGTAATCATATCCCAAGTAACATCTCATATGAGTGCCATAAGAGCTTGGGTGGAGAAGATGGGTAATCAAAGGATTGTTGATTACCTTAATCAATCCAGTCTTTTTGTCCAGTTCGTATTTCACCTTACTACCTTTCCCAATTTCGACCACCTGCAAGAAGTAGATATCAGGGCACCTATTTTGAAATATAGCAAGTATTCCAACTTTTCAAAACATAACACAACATTAAGCCTTCTATCCTGAAATAAAACCCAGTGTTTTTTTTTTTCAATTACTAGTTATAGTAGAGATGTTGAAAGAGGATACAGTACACTATAGCATCATTAAATATATGGTCATACAAGATATCTACTAATCAAATTTCACTTTGATGTCAATGTCTAATCATTTTCTAGAATTGAGATTTTGTAATGCAGGTTGGTAATCTTACACAGTTGAATATGACTGGAGCTTCGGGTCCTGCATTATATTTTAAAAAAATTCATGAGAGTCGTGAGAAACAAAATTATCCATATCAAAGAAATGTAGGCTAAAACTCTGTGATAAAATATTGTTAAAAGACTATGCATGTACCTATTTCAAGATCATGCCAAGGGTGTGCTGCAACTGATCTCCTGGACATGGATGAAAGAATCCTTTCATTAAGAGGTGCACGTACTGCTGGGGCAGCCTTCTTTGGAGCTGCAGTGGTAGCCACTGGTGTTTCATTAAGAGGTGCAGTTACTGATGCAGTAGCCTTCTTTGGAGCTTCGATGGTAGCCGCTGGAGTGTCAAGAGGTGGAGCCATTTCTAATCTGTAATTCATATCGAAAAAAAACGAATTACGAGTGTAATCGCAAAATTTGTCCCATATCTCATGTGGAAAGTGCCCAGAATCACATCTAACAATACCACTGTAGCAGAAAATGTTAGGAATTCTTCTTTTCAATACTTCACACATGTAAAAACTCTTGCAAATCTTGAATTCGAAGATCAAGTTAAAGTATAATACAAACGGATTAGAACCAAGAAATTAGGAAAAACAAAACAAAATACACCGATTCTGTTGAAACTCGATATTTAGTTTTCTATTTGTAAGATCTTCAGGTTTTTATACTAATTACAGAGTAGCCTCTAATAGCGGCAGAACTTAACCTTTTACATTCCAATAAACACTGTTAATAATGTAATTTTGTAGAAATAAATGTAGATCTACAAAAACGAAACGAAATTCCCATGATAAATTTTGTAAACAAGAAAACAAAATCATCAAATGTTTTGAAAACCTTCAAAAATGATCTTCTCATTTTCGTAAGAGATAAACATCAAAAGGTAGAAAATAAGTAAGCATTGAAAAAAAAAAAACTGATCAAAAACTGAAAAAATCAACAACAAATATAATCATAAAAATTAAAACCAGATCCCTAAAGAACAACAATGAAATCCATAAACTCAAAAGAAATCAAAGAGAAACATTAGAAAATTAAGCAAAATGCATCGTAAAGAAGACGAACCTGAGAAAATCGAAATGCGAGGTAACACCGACAGAGCTTCTGAAAAAGAAAATGAGAGAGAGAGCTCAGAGAGGTACGGAAACCAGAATATGAAATCTGGTATTTGGAGATGAAGGAATGAGAAGAAGGACGCAAATGGGAAATGAAAATGGAAAGGACGAAAAGTGTGAATGAGAAACCCTAGAAAACGCAAATAAGTAGAGAGCTGAGAATTCCCGCTTTCTTTCTTCTCTTACTTATAATACACTCTCCTCTCGTCCGTTTAAAAGGCACTTTCGTACGTTACTGTGTCTGTGTAGACAAGACTAGAGAAATGAGCGAGGAGGAGGTTGAGTGAGTCATCAGAAAAAGGGCATTCCTACAGCATATCCATAACCACCGAATAATACGTGATGCCAGATCAGCAATTGTAGTACACGTGTTATACGTAATTGGTTGATTATGAGTAAAGTTAAAGAGTAATAGACGGAATAACTAACGGTAGTTTTGAATTTGGATTGGGTTTTGTAGATAAAGTTAAAAACTTTTGAGGGAGTCTCGTGGTCGTGGCTCCAACAATGCGACGTTTTCTTACGCGTTTCTAGCTCCACGCGCTACGCGAAATATTAGGCGGCCTGACATTTTCTAACACAAATCTCCAAACACTATGGAAATAAGGGATATGTCATTTGGATAAAACAATCCGGTAGATCTTGTTATCGGGAGCATGGGGGTTATATCGGACATCGGCGCTTGATGCTCTGATATATATGATCCCGGATGGTATTGAAGGTAAAGAATCTAATACAGTCACATACTCTTGGAATAAACCCATAACGATTCTGCCCTTTATTAAACTTTCAATGCAAATTCAAAATAGCAAACCTAAATTGAAGGTGGAGTGGTCATTATCATTCCTTTTTGGAATGGAATGTGATTCTAGACCCATCATTGATGTACAGAGCATGGACAAATTTTGATGGGGGCGATGTAAGTGTAACCCACTTGTTAAGCCGGACCGTCTTGTACCTGTTGGTTTAAACAGTAGGATATTCTAATAGGAGTAAAACTTGGATACGTTTACTGAGGTTGTTTTCAGTTATAGTGTCTTGAGATCTATTATTTCATGATGGTACATGATCGATTTAAACATGGTACATTACGTTTACTGAGGATGTTTATCGATATCTTTTTGTCTCTTCAGAGAGACCATATAATGTCGGTGATTGTTGCAAGTGAACTAACAATCCATTTATTCATCATACAGTATAATTTATTGTTCCAACTGACACATAAAACAGCTAAGGAGCAAAAATATATTACGCTGGCCACGACTTACCTATCATACCACCTACATGAATTAGTTAAGGAGTCCTAGCTAGGATTCCATTTGTCACCAAAAGTAGGTCTCAACCAACATAAGTTTTTTCTTCTCAACAGACTTGGAGTACGAGATTTCCCTCTCCCAGGGGATGGAATGACATAATCAAGTTGGTATATGAAATCCACACTACATAGCTGTTTCTGTTCATATGCTCTATATATTTTCTGCGTTCAATCAAAAAAGAATATATTGTAGGATTTTACCAGTTTTATTTAGTTTAATCAAGGTTGATCTTTTTCAATTTGGTGAGACAGGTAATAACACAGCGGCAGCGCACGTTATTCAAATACGTGACCAGAGCATATAATTTTGTTGGTTATAGTTTCAGAATTGTTCGGAGAAAACCCGCGTATATTACGTGCAATATCTTAATCATCTTTATTAATGGGAATTGGGAACCCTACTTTAAGCTAAATATCTCAAATAATCAACGCGTTTAATCGCTGTAAGCCTGCAATAACTAACATAATGCGGTTAACTGGAGTTTAATTTAATCAAAGAATTAATCTGGGCGTATCATGTGGACCTAGTCTTCTATATAAATCCATCTATAGATGTCTCATCATGTATGAGTCGATAAGTGGTCGTCGGTGATAATACATACGTTCTAAAGAGAAAGGGTGATTTAAAAGATGGCGTGGAAGCAACTCTAATATTATTCCTAGGTATAAGAAAAAAAGAAATGAAAAGAAAAGGGAATCAATTCCTCATCCTGCAATTCTGCATAATACAAATCTTTCTTTTTTTTCTATGTCTACCAGTCTTATGAGCTGTTATCACCTCATCTACCTGCGTAAGCAACTAGTCTACAGACTCTACACAGTTGTATTCAGCGTTTTCACATAAAGAAGAAAGCATATGCTTCACATAATAAGTAACCTACGGTGGAAGTATATTCAATCAATTCAAAAGAACATTGCATCTCAATTACATGAATAATGGGAAGAAAAAAAATCAGCAAAATTTATTCAAATCCTAAAAACGTAGATATCTATATTCCATATAATCCAATACTACAGCTAATCTTAATGTCGTTTTTTTATCCAAATAACACGTATATTTTTGCTTGAATACATTAACAATTTTAAAATAACGTGAGTATTTTTATCCAAGTTCCTTTCATGTTATTAAGCCAAATATATTCGTGTTAGTTTAAATACCACGATCCATTAGTAATGGTGGTCATGTTTCTTTTTTTCTTTTCTTGAAGTATCAATGGACAATTCATGCCCACTGAAAACGGTATCTAACTTTCGGTCTAATCAGTTTTTCGCCCTTCTTCTTTACATTCGTCTCCCTCAGTCGATCTGTACTGCATTGAACTAGTCTTATATTTCCTTTACAAATAAAGAAGAAGACGAAGGAATTAGTCCCATGGCAACACTGGCAATTTAACATTTCCATCCTTTAATTATATCCACCCAAACGAAATGTTGCGGGAAAATAAAGTATTGGCATATATAGATTCGGTTCCTGCAATAAATTTTCCTTACAAATATATTTCAGGTTGGAAAATCTTCTCCCTGAAGCCTCATTAGAAACTGCTTTACCCTCAAAATAAGTAGTTAACATACTAGCCTTTTAATATTCTTTTACAGAATCTAAATGATTTTTTCCTTTTCCTTTTCTTTTATCTTAGTCGTTAACACTTTTATACATTCAAGTTAGCATCTTGTTATATGTACAGTGACATAAAGTCAATTTCGTAAGCTTTGAAGGACTGGGAAGGTTATTTGTATTAGAATTGGCGTTTAGATGATTTCCTAAGAATGTAGAAGTAAATGCCCCGCCAACTTATGTCTGAATTGTGGACATATTTCATTCAGCAGTAATATAATATCAAAAATAAAATTATCGATCCAATCCATTTGCTGTTCTGCCCAACCTGCTGAAGGATTGAAAGCGATGCTGACTACTTGTTGAGGGTTAACCATTCTCGTGGTGAAGTACTCGACATCTGATATGGGATGACGTTTACAAGTAGCAACTTCTGGCTTGGATTCATCAGCGCTACTCTTTCTCAACATACTCACCATGTGGTTAATTTGTTTCTATGAAATTGATTGTCGTATACTAGATTAGAATTGCGATCTGGATGCGACCGCAAACTTTATTTTCTTAACAAATGTCATTGATTTATTGAAACAAATTACAAAAAGAATAGCACAGATCTATGGAGAACCCTGCAAACTTTATTTTCTTAACAAATGTCATTGATTTATTGAAACAAATTACAAAAAGAATAGCACAGATCTACGGAGAACCCTGTCAAAAAACAACCCCAAAAAATACCTGATCAATTTGAGGGCTACCTAAAACCAATTTGGGTGACTAATAAAACAATTTAAGGTCATTATGAAGTAATATCAATACACCCCTTATCCATATATTTTCTTTAATGGCTAATCTACCCTTCATTAATTAGTGTTAATGTTGATTAATTAGTTAATTAATTTGGTTATGAATTTGAGTTATAGTTTTGGAATAGAAATTGAGAGTGTTTTAGATTGATTTATTTGAGTTATAGTTTTGTACAATCGGTAGTCTCGTGATTTTTATTCCTACCGATTGTACAAAATTCCCAGATTGATTTTTTTGGATTTTGATTTCATAATCGGTAGTTTAATGGAGTACCATAACTACTGATTATAGGTGTCGCCCCAAAAACGAATTTCTCAAAACGTACAAAATTTATAACTCTTCATCTTTCACAATTGGTAGAAATTGAAAATTTATATTTACCGATTGTAGCCAAAATTGAAGATCAAATTTATCTACCGATTTAAGCTTTATAATCGGTTGTTTAAAGATCAAATTTATCTACTGATTATACTGTTTTTTTTGTCCAGGACTTTTCTTGCCATAATCGGTAGGGAGTGAACATAAGTAACTACCGATTGTGGTTAATCGGTAGCACGGGAAATTAATAACTACAGTTTGTATTTAATCGGTAGTATAGAAACATAGTTATCTACCGATTATGTAGATTGTACTTAACATCTAACTTCATAATACTATTTCAACATCCGAAAAAAAACTTGTTCAAAAAAACTTACTACATATTGTTCAAAAAACTTGTTCAAAAAAACTAAAAAACTTCCGAAAAAAACGAAACAAAACACATCATAGAAATTCAAAGTGATCAATCTCGTTGATCTCATGAAATTCTTCCACTCCTTGTTACTATCGGCTTGGTCCTAGTTTCAACTCGCTTCTTCTTCTCCTTCCCCTTAGGATCAGCAACAACTTCATCATCCTCAACTGGACCTATGTACTCTCCAGCTTCGTTGTAGTATGGGTTGAAGGAAAAGTCATTTTCCCTGAAAAAAAGTCGAGGATCAAAATCCGGATCGGCATCCATCCTTCGAATCATTTCTGCCTCATATCCTTCATCCGAAGATGAAACATCAACGTATCTGAGGGGATTGTCAGGACTGTTCCACTTACAATCAGGATCGTTCATCATTTGTGAAAAATTCGGATCATCCAACATCATTTGATATATTTCTTCAGGAGTAACTCCTCTCCGCAAATTGAAAAGAGGACGAGAAAGCAATTCAGCCTTTTCATACGGAGAAAGAACGTCATCTTCATCCATAACCCTAATGAACATACCCAAACATGGATTATTAACTAACTACACAATAGATATTATAAAAATAAACAAAATCACATAATCGGTAGTTAAAATTATGAAATATCAACCGATTACACACAATCGGTAGGGAGTGTTTTCAGTATATGTACGATTATATAATCATTAGATAAAATTATGCAATATCTACCGATTGTGCATGATGTTCTTCAGGAATGATGAATTCGACGCATAATCGGTAGATAAAGTTCGCCAGATTTCTACCGATTATGCGTTGTTTCAGAAAATTATATTTTTTTTTTTATCATGATTTCTTCAAAGTAATGACTAAAAATATAAAAGTTCGATGTAACTTACTTTTCCTTTCCCTTCTTTGATTGTTTAGGATTTGTTTTTTGTCGGAGGCTCATATCGTCGAAATCAGTTGACGAATTGATTTCAATGATTTTGGACTCTTCGATCACCATCCTTTCCTTTCCTTTCTTTGATTGTGTAGGAAAAGTTTTTGGAGCCATTTTTAATGGAGAATGAGAGTAAATGGAGTAGAAGAATCGGTAGAGGAGAAGAAATGGAAAAAGAGCCTGTTTTAGTCGTGAATAGGTAGAGGTAGAGGTAGAGAAAGAAATGAGAAGAAAAAGAGACGTGAATAGGTAGAGAAGAAGAAGAATTAGGTTTTAGTTTCTGTTTATAAACCTGACGTTTTACACTATTATTATATTAATTATTATTTTACAATGTCTTGGAAAATTCCCTTCAGCTTAAGCGGCGTGGACGAACCTTAAACGGGTTGAATCTGTCTATCATCTTAATGATATTAAAATGAGCTTCATAACGGGAATTTGATTGTTTCCATCGTAGCCATTCCTCGATAGATCTCGCAATAACTTCATCATTAGTTTCACCCCTCAAACGATATTGATTGACAAGATAAGTTAAATTCACAAATGGATCAACTTCTCTGCCTATAGAATGAAATCGAAAAAAAATTCAGCTCTATTACGGTTATTGGGGTCCTCGGTGTCAACACAAAAATGTTCGTGAACACTCTCCAAATAACTCATACTAATTACACCATTTTCCTACGTTCTTCTCCTCGCCTCGGATAGAATTGCACATGGCGCCTACATAACGATAAATCTTCCTCTACTGTGAACGGTTGAACCATTAATCTATACGATGATTTCTTCGATGTTAGAGAGTTAAAATATATTGGAGGTGCATAAATGAGAAGAGGTCACCCTCCTTATATAGATTAGAGTCTTAACGACTCTTTTTTTTAAAAAAAAAAAAACCGTTGAGGCCTGATGTAACAAGAGTGTACAGAAAATATGTACACTAAGTTCGTGCGATTATTCCAACATTTTGAACATACATAATCGGTAGTTTAAAAAATTCTTAAACTACCGATTATGCATTTTCAAAATGTTGGAATTTTGATAATTTTTTTGATTTTCAATTTGGGGCAACATACATAATCGGTAGTTTAAAAAATTCTTAAACTACAGAATATGAATTTTCAAAATGTTGGAATTTTGATAATTTTTACGATTTTCAATTTGGTGCAACATACATAATCGGTAGTTTAAAAAATTCTTAAACTACAGTTTATGCATTTTCAAAATGTTGGAATTTTGATAATTTTTTCGTTTTTCAATTTGGGGAAACATACATAATCGGTAGTTTAAAAAATTCTTAAACTATCGATTATGCATTTTCAAAATGTTGGAATTTCTTGCAAATCAATTGATAACTCACAAAAAGAACATAAAATCCTTTCAAATGTTAGACAGTTAAACACCAGTAATGTTAAACATCAGACACATATCCATAAAGTAAACAACCACAATCTAATTTATAGGCATTTTTGTTTTGGTACGAGGACGACGACCACCTGGGGCTAACAATCTTTCATCACCAGCGGCATTGGCTTCACCCTCAGGGACATTTGCTTCAGCATCAGCACTCGATGAACCGCGAGATCTTTTGGTCGGCTTTGCTGCTAGCCTCTTAGGCTTATTCACAGATTTCTCCCCAAACTTGCTAGCATAGGCTTCATTATCAATGTTGTCAATGAGGTCTTTATGCTCTCTTATCATCTTCTCAATTGATGGAGGCACTCCCACATTTATGCACCCAGCTATCTTCTTTGAGAAAAATGCAAACTTTTTTTCTTCTGTTTTTAGGCAATAACAATCAAACAATTATTATCTAAAATATTGAGCCGTAATACTAAAATCAAAAGGAAATAACATTATGTACCAGCCTTTCATAACCAGAGGGTTTGTCTTTGATGATGCAAGTATATTCGGACACCTTGGTGGTCTTTCCTTTATCTTCACGGATCACATGAAGATGAGAATGTTGCCGGTACCATACCATATAACGTGGATCTACTTTATCACCTCGGTTGACACGTCTCCCCTCGTTGATCATATATTACATCATGTTATTCTAATCTTCAACGGATGGGTTATCAGAGTAAACTGTGATAGAGTCCTTACCACAAGTAGATTTCTCGACGTCCAATTTGAACCTGCCGCGCATGTGACTCATAGGTTCTTCTTAGACATAACCGAGTTGAAGCATCACCCTAGAGGCATTGTACATGACATATCCAGTGGGATGCCACAAGGGTCCATAATAAAACGACAACTCAGACCTTCCCGCTATATGACCACTAGCTCGGTCTTCCCTGTATGGATCAAAGCATACATCTTTGAACGCCATCGAGTCTAATTTCCTCCTCAAAGAAATCAACTCCTGCTCCTTAGACCTTGAATGGTTGTTGTCAAAGATGTATTTTGTTCCTCGGGGTGTTCCTTTCTCCCATGCCAGATTCTCTTTCGCCAAATCGAGGGACGGGAAGTAGTCATAGATCCATGTCTAGTGTACATATCAAACCAAGTATGAGAAAATTGATTCTTAAAAGAGGAAAAAATAAATAACAATCAAACCATCAATATAGTTACCAAAATACCTGTAGTAGGCTGACGTTCCCGGCATTTTGGCTAGTTAATTCCATGGATGCCTTTCTCAACTCTTCTATCAAGAACGCATGATATGCAGTGCCCCACGAATAGTCACGAACTTTTTTGAGAGGATGCAAAATTTGTAGAAGGTTGGCGTATACCCGGTTGCCACTAGCATTGGGGAAAATGACACATCCCAAAACACAAAGAAAATATGCAGTGGATGCAGCATTGACTTCGTCATCGCTAAACTCAGGATTCATTTCTTCTTTAGCCTTGGTGCCTTTGAACATTTTCATCAGTTGAACCATGCTGAACTATCTAGTTTTGTAAGGAAAGCACCGTTTGAACTCATCGTCGGATGTCGCTCGATCCCAACCAAGGCACCTCTGAGTGAAAAAATAAAGTTATTCTCAGCTTAACTGCTTCACATAATCAAACTTGACCGCCGTACCATGGTCATCGAGACTTAGAATCTGCACCACATCATCGGAGGTGATCGTCATCTCTCCCCACGACATGTGGAAGGTATCGGTCTCAAGATACATCCTCTCCATGAAGGATGATATTGACACCCGGTCATGATGTAACATTGAATTCTTGGCAGCCATAGATAACCCCGAGTTTAGTATAATTAGCTTGAACCGTTCACACTCATCATCTAACGGCCAATCTTTCATCTTTGTTGGTGCAGCCGTAGGTTTAAGTAGACGAACCGTATCAGAATGGTCCTAATATACACGACGAATTAAAAAACAATTAGAATAACAGTTAACACTTCTACGAATAAAAAGACAATATGTTAAGAATGGTGTTTTATAATTATTACCTCAGTTGAGTAAATTTCTTTCGCCCAAGAGCCTTTGTATCCAAATAATAGATCTCCTCCATCTCTTGGTAACCCAGGTATTTGGCCTTCTTGTATACCCTTCATCTTCAAAGAGGCGGGGACCTTGTGTCCTCCTTTCTTCTTAACTGGTTTCTTTGTACCACTTCCTTCTCCTTGTCTACCACTTGGTTCTCATTCTTCTTGGTTTCTACTTCTTGGAATACTTGGTTGAGTTCCTTCAGTGATAACAATTCCGCTAGCGCTCTTTTGTCTTCTTGCACTAGTAGTTACTTTGTTACCCCCTTCATGACGAGGCCCCGAAAGAATTATATCGTGGGAATGCTTAGATCTCCTTTCCCTAAAAAAAATAAAAAAAAGAAAAATTATTTCCAACAAGACACCGTTCAATCACTACATAAGCGGTAGACAAAGTATATTAATCTCAACCGATTGTTCATAATCGGTAGTCAAAAAAAACAAAGTAACTACTGATTGTGCATAATCGGTAGCTCGGGCTCTACATTATCTACTGATTGTGCATAAAAAATGGAACAGAAAAGTCTAAGCTATGGAGACACATACAATCGGTAGTTACGTAAAAAAATTAACTATCAATTATGTGTAAATTTTGATAGAGGAGGACAATCGGTAGTTAGTAACTAAATATAACTACCGATTATGTAGTATGTTTTGAGGAATCACTAACTTTCATAATCGGGAGTTTGACCCTATACGAAACTACCGATTATGTGTAAATTTGGGTCCAAGGGTATAATCGGTAGTTAATGACTATATATAACTATCAATTATGTAGTATGTTTTGAGGAATCACTAACTTTATAATCGAGAATTTAACCCTATACGAAACTACCGATTATTCCTAAATTTTGGTCCAGGAATATAATCAATAGTTAATGACTAAACATAACTACCGATTGTGCATGATGTTCATGAGCAATGAAGAACACTAACATAATCGGTAGTTAAATACAAACACGAAACTACCGATGATGACAAATAACCTAAAACCCTATATATTTTATCCTCGATTTCATTCGATTGAAGCAAAATAAACACAAATAATGGTAAACCCTTACCTTATTGGAGCCATTATAAAGTTCTGGAGAGGCTGATTGTCAGAATCAGTCTCCGTTTCTAGGTCATCATCTTCGTGTTCTTCGTGTTCTTCACTATGTTCTTCAACGATCTCTCTATTTCTTATTCTCTCGGCAAAATTCGGCCAGCTAGTATTAGCAGGTTGACGGGTTGTTTGCTTTTTTCTTGCCATCTCTAGATTGTAATTACGACGATGAATTGGTTTACGATTATACGATGAATTGGTTTACGATTAATCAGTTTACGATGAATTGGATTGTGCCACAATCGGTAGTTTGAAAACAAGAGAAGAAGAAGAGAAAACATAGAGAATCGGTAGAGAAGAAGGTGAGAATGGTAAAGGTTTAGGTTTTTAATCTTTTATTAGTGAAAGGGTTAATGGTAATTGTTTGATTACTGAGAGGGTATTTAATTATTTTTACATAGCACTAGGTTATCCCATAGCCACATCTATGAGATGGGTTTAAAATAGTAGTCCCAAATTGGTTTTGGGTAGCCCTCAAAATGGCTAGAAAAAAATAATAACCCATTCCCATGTTACATATAGCTTTCCCACACCCAATATAGGGAGGAAGCTAAATAGAGAACTTGCTCAAGACACTGGTTCCCCAACGGGGGGACCTAAATACAACCAACAAACTTTCTTAAATGTACAAAAACTTCTGTAGAAGTGCATTACAGATTCCCTTAAACGTAGACAAACAATGCCTCTCAGCTACACACAAGTAAATGCAAAAAGAGAGGTTGGATTGTGCACTGCTCAAGTACAGAAAGGTTCAAACAAGAAAAGGAAAGGAAAGGAAACAGATGTAAAACTCTATTACACCACATTAACAAAAGTAAACTCTTCCTGTAACTAACTGAGAAACTAAGAAGTGCACTTTAAGATTCTGTCTCATGGACCGACCTCAAATTTGAGAATTTGTTTAGGATGGCTTCCTAGTTTTCCTAGTGCTTTATCCAATGCCATGGGAAATTTGTAAAAAGGAACTAGCTCCGTTCTGCACAAAAACACCAAAAATAAATAAAAATCAAGGTAGTAAATGATACATTAGAATGAAATCCCTGAAAATGCTTGAGTCGTATCTGTCGTAATGGTAAGATAAGAAAACATATACATCATAATACTAAGAAATCATACTCATATTTTAACTCCCCTCTTGCATTAAACTCAAAAGGTAATCTATCAAAACTCTGCAGTCTTGGATTCTTTCTGGGATCATCATTTGTTGCAGCCAGAAACCCCGTAAAGTAAGATCCTGTAGACAGAGACGTTGAATGAATTGTATCAAAGACTAGCTAAGGAGCAATAGAGTAGCTGTTCCAAAGACTAGCTAAGGAGTTACTAACAATTATTTGGACACTGCACACAATCGGAGCGTTTCCAGAAAAGTGTATTTTGAAGTGTTTATTAGTCTCAGACTTAGTTAACTTGGCATCCAGCCTCTGGAACAGGATTTGGAGAAGAAAATTTTACAGCAAAAGACTTGGTTGTAGCAACCTGAAGTTAGAGTGAAGTAGTGAACCAAACAATTGGGGCCAAATTCATACAGAAAAAGACAGTAAATATGGATCTCTCGTCCAATTGTAAACATAAACGTTGGGATTTCTAGTCAGTGCAGCACTACATTAAAGATGAAAGCGGAAGTCGAGACAGTAACAGGCTTTTTAGACATACCACCATAAGTTACCATAGTCCTTCCCTGCCTGCCAAAATTGGACTCTTATCACCTCACTTAAGGAAACCTGGAATTGTTTTTTAGTATCATGTTGTTGATGCTTACGAAAAATGAAGTTAAAGAGGAACTCAATGACAATAAATGGAAGCATGCTTCATCTTAAGAATTTGAGAACTAATGTAGCAGAATTGCCACTAACGCAGTTGAATCCTAATGCAGGCTCAGGTAAGGCACCCTAACATAGAGACACAAAGTTTAGAATAACGTACAATTTATAATATCCGTTAACACTTGGGAAGCCAAATTCCAAAAATCAATAAGAAATTGGTTGATACCAGGAGACCCTTGACGTTTTTCACTTGTAACTGACTCTCCGTATATACTTCATCAGCGCCAAGTTTCTTAAGTCTTTCTTTCACATCATCTGACCCGGCTCTGCAAATGAAAAGGAGATGGATAGAGCATGTATATGGCAAGTTAGTTTGTGAGTGTCGGATATGTCAGGTATACGGATACCTATCTGGTACGCCTTTTCTTAAGGCAGCAACTATATTTATGATGAAGCCATAATTAAACATTGACAAGCAAGTGATAGAATGAGAACCAATTTAATAATTTGCATAATATTTATGCTATCATTGCTATGGACTCCTCGAAGCTTGGCAAGCTGAATGATGCACTGGCCCACAAATACTTGTTGAACCATTTTGCACAATAGTATCCCCTAATTATGCATGACCTCATCAGATATAAAAGGGAAACCTAAATGTATGGTAGTCAAACTGAATAATCTGATAAAGAAAATAAGGGTCCGTTTGGCACCGTGTAGTTGGATTAGGGAGTGCAGTCAAAGGGTGTTATAGGAGGCCGTATTCAGAAATTTGATGTTTGGCACGGCCGAATGCACGATATACGAACTACCTGAGTAATTCGACTACGTTCAAACAAGGTAATAGAATGCAGACCTCAAGATCAGGGAATCCAATGTCGCCCTTTTTCACGCTCTATTACCCATGTCAAACTACCCTTGACTTGTATTGACCAACAATTATTAGATTATTTTTATAGGTCGTGGGTTATAAGTCCAAATGTGTCACTATCCAACTACATTAAACCCAACAAAATAAATTTGACACAAAAAACCCATTATAAACCAACTGTCCATATTACCTTCACTTATAATTCAGCCCAAATCCATCACGGCCATCACGCACGCACGCTCACCTTCCATTCATTAACAACGAAAATTGAAGAAGTCATTATTTCCCTCTTTACTTCTATCATCTACTATTCCCAAAATCAGACTGTTCAACGTTTCGAAATCATCAGAGAAAAACACCTGAACCAACATCATCGTCATCATCAATCATATCAAAAATCATCACATTAATCTTACTGAAACAAAAATCATCACTTAAATCATCATCAACAGTAGAATTTGAGTCGTAATCAACAAAAATTTCTGATTCTAAAACGATGTTGATCATCAACAGTAAAATTGAGTCTTCTACTTTTAACTCATCATAATCTACCTGAACTTTCTATTCAATTCTGTCACAGCTTAAACCTAAGAAAAATCACCGAAGATCATTAAACATGGTGAAGAAACAAGACAAGAAGATGAAGAAAAAACTCAATACACCAGTTAAAAAACAAGAATCTAAGAAAGGTAAATCGAAGTTTATAGTTTCATCATATTCTGTGATTGTTTATGGTTGAAAATCAAAATGCATTTGGTTAATAAGGTTTCATCGTATTCTGCATGTTTATGATTTTTAGTTTCGTGATTTTGGTTTCATCGATGTATTTGGTTAATAAGGTTTCATCTCTTTCGAAATTACAGGTTTCATAATTAGGTTTCAGTTACATTTTTCTGTAACTAGGTTTCATTGATTTTCATCTGTTTGTAGCAACGTTTAGGTTTCATCTGTTTTAACCTAAATTATTGTGTTGGAACCCAAATAGGTTTTATCCTATTCTGTGTGTGGTTGTGACCAACAATGTTGGTGGTTTTTTACTTAATTGGTATTATGATGGAACCCAAAAAGGTTTCATCCTA
>JAJJMC010018875.1:0-28454 GCA_023531435.1 Papaver californicum
TCCACTATAATTGTCGCCTCATTCTTGTAATGCATATGTTGGTAGGTATACGCGTACATAAAATTTTCATTGTGCGGCACCAACAATTGCTTCAAGCAATAAACCACCGTTTTCTCAGTACTCTTTGTCCAAACATATTTGAAACTTTCCAGATTAGATTTGTGCTCTGCCTCGGACATCGAATGTACAATCAAATCTCAATGATGTTGAAAATATTTCCATTTCACTTCATTATCTTCGTACTCTTTGGCCATTTTCTTCTTATCTTCCTCTCGTTCCTCCCGAGTTAGTTTACTAAGAAGATCATCAGCCTTCTCACGAGCAGTACCTTTCTGTGGTTTTGGCCTCTAGATGTGGCCCCTGCAATGCGCTCTGATGTTGCATTGTATGTGCCATATGAAAAGAAATTGTTTGGCATCCGGGAAAACCACCTCTACTGCTTTTATTAATGTTTGATCCTTATCCGTCACTATGATCCTAGGCATTTGGTCGCTACGGTACATCTCTTTCAAGGTTTCCAACATCCGAATAAAACTCACCTCATTATCCCGATCCATAAAACCCCATGCCACCGAGAAATTTTGTTTGTACGAAGTGTGGCCATATATGCTTAGCAACGACATATTTTACTTGTTTGTCTTGTAAGTGCAATCCATCAAAAAAACTTGATAGAAGCATTGAGCCAATTGGATCATCTTCGGATGTGCCAAGAAAATACGAGTCACTTTGCCGTCCACTACATGGTTCTTCATTGTGTAGTTTTGTTACTCGGCTAACCCCTGAGATTGTTCCATAACCGCTCTACCATCCCATTCTGGCCTCCTGATGCTTTCTATTGCCATAAGCAAGGCCTTCATCGATGCACTCAGATTGATCATCTAAGAAATCTTCTTGTGTAGCTCTGTGATTGCCATCCTTTGCGTTTGACAAGTGTTCCATCGCATGCACACAAGATTCAGATATAAGGTGTGCTTGTTCAATCGTCCCTTCCACATAACGCTTGTTACTTGGTAAGATTTTACAGCTCTTCATGGCCCTGCTTAACATAAAAATGCAAGTTTATATAAAATAGATATCCAATAAAGATAACTACAAATAAGAAAATAAATGTAAAATACATACCTTTCAAACGGATAGATCCATCGGTATCGAACTGGTCCACAAGTAAGCGCTTCATCGACCAGATGCATAACAAGGTGGATGATAATGTCAAAAAATAGAAGGTAAGTACTTTTCTATCACACCTAATGCCTCAGAAGCCATAAATTTGGCATGTTGAAGTTCACTTTTGATTAGACCTTTCGCATACAAGATCCTAAAGAACAAGTTCATCTGGTGAAGCGTCTTACAAAGGTCAGGGTACTTCGAGAAAGCATGTTGAAGCAGCACCGACAACAAGTATTCCACAATCACATGATAGTCATGTGACTTCAAACAACTCAAACCCAAGGGTTTAACTGTCACATTGTTTCCAAGATTGGATGAAAATTCACTAAGAAACTTCATATTCTTCAAAGTCCGTAAGAAATCATTTCGTTCTTCATTGCTCATATTCTTCAGTACAATTTTCTTTCCTGTTACAGAATCTGTAGTGATTCACTGCCCACTATGAATGTTCATCTTCTTCATGTCTTCTGATGCGTTTACACTATATCGAGAGATGTATCTATCAATTGCTCAGTAAAGTTCTTCTCGACATACATTATATCTACAAGGTGACGGTAAGGATTATACTTCCATGTCGGAATATCAAACAACGTGGCCCTCTTGTAAAATTCTTTACTTGGAGAATCGACAGCATCACAACCATCTTCCTCGTAACAGTCTTTATTTCTCTTTGTGCCATCTTTGGAAAGCTTCCCAGGAAGATACTCTATATTCAAAGTCTTTAACATTATATTTTCTCCACTTAATAGAGGCGGTGCAGTTCTTCTCTCTGTAGTCTTTAGCCCAAGATACTCGCCAGACCTGAACAAATGTCGTGTCTTAAGAAATATGTGATAATTAAGGTACATTATCTTTCTGCAGTGACCCAACCATACACTTTCTGTCTTATCATCACACAAAGGACAAGCTTTATAGACATGTGTTATACACCCTGACACATTGCCATAAGCTGGTAAGTCGTGTATACTCCACATGAGAATAACTCTGCATATAAAATCCTCTTTTAGATGGATATCAAAAGAAGCGAAGCCATCAACCCAAAGCTTAATAAACTCATAAATCAATGGATGAAGAAACACACAAATGTCTTGAATCGGCGCCTTCGGTCCCGGTATTAATAGTGAAATTATCTGAAATTCTTTCATACACAAAGGTGGCAGATTGTACGACACCAAGATTACCAGCCAACAACTATAGCTAGTGCACTGAATTCCTCGCGAATTGAAACCATCAGTGAAAATACCAAGCCATACATTTCGCGCTGCATATTGAAAGTCAGGCAACCTTCTCTTCATATTCTGCAATTGGAGTGAGTCTATCGGATAACGCATATAATCAAAAGAAGTCTGTGCTTCAAAATTCCATTTCATAAGTCGTGTTATCCATTCAACAGTATACAATCTCTTAATTCTCAGAGCAGACGGAAAATGTCTCAAAACTTTACAAGGCTCTTTCATAGTTATTGTCCCATCTTTACCTTCTTTCACTATATACCTTAATGTCCCACAGTTGGGATACACAACTGCATTTTTGCGTTCTTTTCGGAAAAAAACACAATGATTATGACATACATAAATGGACTCATCCTTCATTCCCATATCTATCAGCATAGATTTCATTGTTGGGTATTTTTCAGGGAAAGTATTGCCTTTTGGGAACCATTTTTTCAGTCGTCCCAAGAGGTACGTTACACTATTTCCTGACCAACCATACGTCTTTTTCATATGCTGGAGTTCTACAATTACAATAAGTATTGTTTCAACACCCTCACAACCTGGATAAATTTCTTCCTTCATTAACTCCTTATACTTGTGGTATTTCTTACCTATGTCAGGCTCCTGAACAAAGGAATATTCATTTACATCCTTGCCTAACCCTTCAAACACTCCATAGGCCTTGTCGACAAAATAACCTAACCTACATTGTTCCTCTGTAATGTTCTCTTCTGCGTGTTCCTCAACTGAAATCTCTTCATCTATATTTTCTACAACTATATTTTCTTCTACATCTTATTGCACTACTTGTGATGTTGTGGTGGATTTCTCCCCATGTAGACACCAAAGTATATACGACTTGTATATTAAGTGTACTTCTAAATGATACTTCACTAGGGCAAAAAAAACAAACATTTCATATTTCTACAAATACGACAAGGAAAATGACATAATGGTGAACCTCTTATCCTGTTACTATATGCAAAATCGATAAAATCAGATACCCCTTTTTATGGACATTACTAAACATATATATCTTCTTCGTTCATCCAACATTAATCAGATACTTCCAACATTCTACAACAACACATAACATAGTTTGTCAATCAAACATTTTATAACAATAATCAAAAATCACAAATCAGCAATGAGAAATCAAACAAATACCCATTAACTTAAACTGACTTTTTTTTTTTCATTCTTCAACAGTCACTAAAGAAAGACATATGGACATAAATCTACCAACCATGAAGAAAACAATTTCATAAGCTCAACTAATTCATTTAAAGACCTCTATTATACTCATACCCTTATTCTCTAATTTAAAAATCAAACATGTTATAACAATGAGCAAAACTTACAAATCCTATGACAATAATCAAAACTCACAGATAGACAATGAGAAATCAAACAAATACCCATCAACTTCAACTGACTTTTTTTCATACTTCAACAGTCATCACTAAAGAAAGTCATATGAACATAAATCAAACACATACCCAATAAATGGAAATCACTTCACAAAAAATAAAATCAAACACATACCAATCCTTCAAAACAACAGGAATCATCTAAAAAACCGTACAAAATTGAAAAAACTAGATTAAAAGGGAAACAAGCAATAAGGTTAGTGTTTATACTCGAATCTTCAAGGATCTGTACTTGAAACTTCTATGAATTTTGCTTCAATCTTCTTCTTACAAATACAAGATTAGAAATCTAATTTCTAGGGTTTACAAATCAATTAAAGTAACTTGGATTTCTGTAAAAGGGGTTTATCATACCTGAGATTCAAGACCTTCTAGGGTTTTTACCTCTACAACTTCAATCTTCTTCTGAGAGTTTCAAGTTATGAGTAAAAATCAATTTTTAAGTTTACAAAATAAAAAAATAATTATTTGGAACTAGGGTTTTCATACTACTTACTCACAAAATCAAAATCAAAATCAAGTGATGATTTCTGTAAATTGTGTCAGATTCTGTAACTGGGGTTTGATCTGTGTTTGCAAAATCAAATCAGTTCATCTCGATTATTTTCCAGAGAAGAAACTGATGAAAGAATGAGGTAGAGAGAAAAGAACGAGAATGAGGAAGAAAATATTTTCTTTTGTCTAATAAAGGGCATGTGTACGGTACCTAAGGGAGTTTTTAATTTATCTTAAAAAAATCTGAATTAAATGAGAGGGAATTAAATTAAAGTATGGGAATTAAATTTTTATTATTGGAATTTAAGTTCAAATGGTTTGGTATGAGACAAAGATATGAAGGGAAATTTAGGTGGGAAATTAACGTGGGAAAGATCTAAAAAATTGGAAAGTTTGAGTTCTGGAGGGAAATAAAATCAAAGTAAAAATGAAAATAAAATTACAAATCAGAAACATATTAAAGTTATGAAATTACAAGTATGCCATATTTTAAGACACTTATAAGGGTGGATTAATTAATTCAGAAAAATTAGAATTAAAGCAACTCATATTTTTTGTCTAGGACACTTATATGTGTGGAATCACTAAAGGCCTCTATATGTGTCTCAAACCCAAAATACCATATGTCTCAAAATTCCTGATATGGTGTAGTGATTTTAAAAAAAAATCCCCAAAGGATGTAATCGACACACTTTGACTGACTTGTGTGTCGATTCTAGCATTCAATAAAGTGGAGTTCTATGGACACTTTTTCAACTAGAATCGGCGCATAAAGCAACACATATCGAACGATTCTGTTCTTGTAGAATTTGGGGAAAATCTCCAAGGGATGGAGTCTTTCGATAAATGAGTCCATAAGTGCCGATTATTTGACCTACCAATCCCGCCAAAAATATATACCAGAATCCGTCGTTGTTCATGACCACATCCACCGATTATGGTTCATATTCCCCAGAAGATATAGAATCATTGGATATGATGTCATTGTATCCACCGATTCTGGGTAGTACGTAGCCCAGAGAAAAACTCAAATTTTTGTAAAAAATCCACTTTTAGGCGATTATAAGGTTGGAAAACATGTTTGGAGACCCTAAAAACATATAACCTGATGATTGGAAGCATTAAGATCTTCATTTTCTCGGTTAGGTTCTTCATTTTCTTGAGTAAATTCATCAAATATTCCTTGGTTCACACGTTCTTGTTCATCCAACAAATAATCCAAATTGGTAGGATCGAACTCATTTCGTAATCCGATAGGTGATACGTAGATGCACCCACTTCTTCATCAACACTAGAATCCTCATCGTAAATATAAATTTTCATTTTTACTACCAAAACTCCAAAACCTTCATTTTCCCCAACTTTTTCTTCTTCTTCTTCTACAAACTTTGAAAAAAATATTCTACTCTAATTCTTACCATCGAACACTAACTATAATCTAGTTTTAATCACTAACTAAGTTTAACTAACATTTGAATTAATTATTACTAATCAAGTATATTAGTTAATAACATAAATAGTTGGACAAGGGGTTTTTGATTATTATTTTTTTATAATGACCCTATTTCAAATTTTAGTGGTAGGGCCAAAATAATTCGGGTAGGCCCCAATATAGATAGGATACAAAAACTCCTCCAATATTATTCATTATAAATAAAAACAATTTGAAATAAAAATGAAACAAAAACCCCATTTTCATTTATAATGTTTGAAATTAGTTTTTATCACTTTTTTAAATGCCACTTTTGCCCTTTCTTTGTTTTTCATCGGGTTCTTCTTCTTCTCTCCTTTCTTCTTTCTTCCGCCTCCTCCTCCCCACCACCATCACCAACAGCAACAGTAGCTCCGTCGCCACCAAACCAATGAGAAAAAGATAGATCCGGAGCAACAACACCTCTATCTCCCCCATCAACACCTTTCTCTTTCTTTTTTTTTTTTCTTTTTTTTTATGTTCACCAATAGTAGCTCTGTCACCCATATATGCCACTAACAACACCTTCATCTCCTCCATCAACACCACGATCACCTCCTTATATTTTTATGTCTAGATCCTCCACCAACAACACCTCCTCCCCACTCCCATCGCCTCCTCTTCATCCTTATCTTTTCTCCCACACCACTACATGTCCAGATCCGCCACCAACAACACCTCTTCATCCTTCTTATGTCCTCTACAAACATCACCAACACCTCCAGATCATCATCGCCGAAAACATCAAAAAAAAAATAATGATACATCATCATTATCGAAATTAGGGTTTTGTGTTGGTAAAATGTCAGAAAAATGTTAAAACCAAATTTGGTTTCGTCAAATTATACAAAAACTAAACAACGTTGAAACCAAATTTTATGTTGGTGAAAACAGTAAGTTTTGATGAAACCAAAATTGGTTTCATCTGATTTTTGCCTTTTTTTATCGTAAAACCAAAGTTTAGTGGTGAAACAATACGTTTATGTTGAAACCAAATTTGGTTTAAACTAATTTTTTCCTAGTTTATTCAATTTGGTGCATTTGGTTTCTTCGTTGAAGTTGCGTTGGAGAAATGCCAATTTTATGTTGAAACCAAATTTGGTTTCATCATTTTTCTGTCTAATTTTTATTGTTTAAACCAATGTTGTTGGTGATCATATTAGTGGTGGTGTTGCTGGTTGGTGGTAGTGTTGCTTTGTGATGGATATTAGTGGTGGTGGTTGTCGTTGGTAGTAGTGGTGGTTGGTGGAGGTGCTCGTTGATGGTGGTGGTTGGTGGTGGTTCTGTTGCTATTGGTGGTGGTTGGTGATGGTTCTGTTGCTATTGGTAGTGGTTGTTGGTGCTCGTTGGTGAAGTTGGTTGGTGGTGATCGTGGGTGGTGGTGGTTGGTGGTGCTGCTAGTTAGTAGTTAGCGGTTTTGTTGTTGCTGGTGGTAGTAGCGCTGGATGGTTGTGATGTTGATGGCTGGTGGTGGTTTTAGATATGAGATTTTGGTTTTGGGGGAAGAGAAAAGAAGGTTTTGGAAAATTGGCTGTTACGGGAAGGAACTGTACGTAGTTTAGAGAAATGGGGGAGCGGTTATTTTTGTGGGTTGAAATATATTGAAGGGTAGTTTAGAAAGTTTATGTTAAATGGGGTTTTTGTATCATAACATGGAATAAAAAACCAAGGTGACCATACTTCCCATACAAAAACTCATCCCATATTATTTTTCATAAATATAAACCATTTTAAAAATAAATGATACAAATACCTCGTTTCCTATAATTTTGGGTAATTATAGTTTTTAGTTATTTTAAAATACCCGAGATGCCCTTTCCTATATAACGTATATGTTTCAAATGGAAATAAATGAGAAATAGAATCTTGGTGAGAGAAATATCGGATGAATCAAATCTTCTCCAAATAACAGAATCTGATTCAGGAAATAAAAAAAAAATCTCTCTCAAAATCTTTGTTTCTTCTTAGATTCTAGGGTTTCAATTCAAACAGATCTTCTATCAGAGAATACATTGAACAAGTTTCAACAGAACTCGTTTTCATTTCTGTTTGATTGAAGAACAGAATACAAGTTTCAATTTGTTGAATCATTCATCAGGTAAGTTTGATTTTGATTTTACTTGATTGGTTTTCTTATTATGATTTTGATTGTATTTTAATTTTCGAGTTGTTATTGATTATGAAACTTTTCTATTTGTTCTTCGAATCAGTCATCGGTGAGATTAGATATTGATTTGAAGATTCCAACTGAAGTTACAGTTTATTCTTTCAATTTGATCATATTCTCATTCGGCTCAAGCTATTGTTTTAGTTCAATCATTTATCGCCAAACTGAAATTCAACTTTTCAGGCATAATTGATTTTTTTTGAATTTTTGAGTTCATGTTGATTATGAAACTCAGATCCATTTGTTTTTACGATTTCTCTGGTTATGTTGTTGATGTTTCTTATTTAAATCTATTGGAATCAAAATTGTTATGTTGTTGATGTTCTTATTCAAATTTTGTTGTTGGTGTTGTTGTTTATATTCACAACTAGTGAAACTGTTTCTGGTTTCATACTTTGTCCTGTAGATTATGGAATCTGTTCTCGCGGTTATATCTCACAAAGATGATACATTATCTTTTCGTATTGGAATACAAGCATTTATTTTTGATTTTACTTGATTTTTGTTTTGTTATTATGATTTTGATTGTATTTTAATTTTCGAGTTGTTATTGATTATGAAACTTTTTTATTTGTTCTTCGAATCAGTCATCAGTGAGATTAGATATTGGTTTGAAGATTCCAACTGAAGTTACAGTTTATTCTTTCAATTTGATCATATTCTCATTCGGCTCAAGCTATTGTTTTAGTTCAATAATTCATCACAAACTGAAATTCAACTTTTCAGGTATAATTGATTTTGTTTTTTATTTTGTTTGAATTTTTGAGTTTATGTTGACTATGAAACTCAAATCCATTTGTTTTTACGATTTCTCTGGTTATGTTGTTGATGTTTCTTATTCAAAGCTATTGGAATCAGAATTTGTTATGATGTTGATGTTATTATTCAAATTGTGTAGTTGTTTTTGTTGTTTATATTCACATCTGGTGAAACTTTTTTGGTTTCATACTTTTTCATGTAGATTATGGAATCTGTTCTCGCTGTTATGTCTCACAAAGAGGATGCATTATCTTTTCGTATTGGTCTACAAGCATCTGTTTTTGATTTTGAATGGTAGTATATGTTCAAGTTGGTGTCGATTCTCTGTTCTTTCTATATAAATTTTCCACATAGTTGGTGATCAGCAAAAGGTTATCATTTGTGATTTTGATCTCCAATCGGTTGTTTTATTTACTTTGTTTAATAAGCTTCCATCTCTTGAGTTACATGTAAGGCATAGAGATGAGTCATCTATTTTTAGTTCAGGAAGTTCAGGAATCATACCATTTGAGCAGCCACGAAGTTTAGGAATTATATCTTTCGAGCATGCAGGACTTATAAATTTAGTTGATTATGATGTCCGTAATAAAGTTAAAGAACCGTTGAAGTCTGCGCTTTGGTTATGCCTTTTTCAGGGTGTCAATCAGTTGTTTACGGGAGGTGTTCAACAAGTTCGCTCTGATTTGTTGAAATATCATACAACATCTGGGTATTCATTTAAGATGACAAAGAATGAGAAGTTAAGGATTAGTGCATGTTGTTCTAAGAAGGAACAAGAGAAATGTGAATGGCATATATATGTTGTTTCTATTGATGGTGTTGAAGGTAGTCTTATTATTATCAAGGAGTTAAATAAGAAGCATACTTGTTGTGGTGGAGTTGTAAACAGACCACATCTGTCGAAGAAACTAATTAGTAGCTTGATTCTCGAAGAGATTAAACAAAATCCAAAGAAGAAGACAAAGAATATTATGAATCAATTAACAAGAGAGTATGGCCAGCTTTGGCATCATATTCTGCAAATTTGTCAAAGAGTATCTTGCAGGCCAGCTTTGGCCTCATATTCTGCACCTTTTGCTTTATATGCTCTTCGGATGAAAATTTTCCTTTCAATAGGCTCTTCATGCAATAGCAAACATGAAGTCCGCAATCATTCCTGAAATTAACAAAACAAGATCTTTAAATTGTACAAAAAAAAGGATTGAAATGAAGATATTGAAGAGGAGATCTCTAAACACAAGTTATTTTAAGGAACTTACACATCTTGTTGACAACACAAAGGGGTATTCAAAACAAATTCTTTTGATTGACTTGTCGGGTCTAGGGAGATCTTTGCAACATGTTGTTTGAATGATGATACCATTCTTTCTTTCATGCTTTCAACACTTTTGCTGCATTCATCTTCAGCGGAACCATGAAGTTGTAGTGAGAGAATTCTCCAGTCTCATTATCAAAAGCTAACAATGTCCATGATACAACTTTTCACTAAGTTTTGTTAGCAATGAAACGAATACAAATTCTGGAGTGTAATCCATTTTGTCGATGAAAGCATCAATTGCAGAGCGAAATTTTTGCCCGATTGAGTGTAGTGTCTGAAATTCAGTAAAAAATCAAAAATCAAGTTCTAATTTGGTTTCAGAAAGACACTTGTATAAGAGAATTTAAAGGAAACTTACATAGACATATGTGCTTAGAAAAACTGTCATTTTGTACTTAAGAGTACCATCTGGTTTCAAGTATTTTTCTTTGATATGTTTTTTTTTTTTTTTGCAATTTCAGCATGTAAAACTCAATCATATCTCCGGCGATGTCACCCTTTCTTATCAAGGTATTCATATTTTTTCCCGTTATGTACAATCCAAGCTCTTTATTCTCCCATGCCATGTCACTATTGTTAAATTGTTGAAAAACAAATTAATGATTAAAGAAGAATAAAAGAAACTGAAACAAATGTATTCTCATTTTGGTTTCAACACTTAAATTATGAAACCAAAAAACTGAAAAGTTTGAATGCCACTTACCTTTCATTAGGCATTTTAAAATATCTGCACACCATCGGGTTTCTGATTTGAATCGAGTACCTGCATAATCTTCAAGTTGTCAACTACTTTCAACTTCACTTCATTTTTCTCTGTTTGTTTCTTCTCCAACTTTTTAGATTTCTTTCTGCTAACACAACGACTCTTGTTTCTTTTCTTCTTCTTAGCTTCCCCAGGTGTATAATCCTGCATCTTAACAGGTGCTTGCATATTCCTTTTGTTTTTCCTCATCCCTTATATTATGTTACTCACCTTTTGTTCGGTACTGACGTCTTCATTTTCACCATCTTCTTTGTTATTGTCACTTTGCGTCAATCCCAAGTCGAAATGAGGCATATCATCTTCTAAATCAATTACATATTTTTCCATGTGTATAACTGAGTAGTAGCACATGCCTTTACTTTCTGGCTTTGATGTAGAAGTCTTCTTTGTATATTCATCTTCCATTTGCTAAAGAATAGTTTCATCAATTGAACCCTGAGTTAACACTTCAATATCTATCTCTGGCTTTGAAGAAGAACTTTTCTTGGATTCTAATTCTACCTATTCATCCACCTTGATATCTTCTATTGTTTCTGGAGTCAATTCATAAACTTCTTCTATTACACTCTTCAACTCAGTCTTCGACAAAGAAGATTCAACTTGTTCAGCCACCTTGATATCTTCAGCTGTGTTTGGAGTTATCTCCAAAACTTATTCTATTACATTACCTTTGGCTTGCTTCCCTTTGTTGATTTCATATTCAACTTTCTCAGCCACCTTCAATTCTTCAATTGTGTTCGGAGTTAACTCTGAAACCTCTTCTATCAGTCGTTGAGCTTTGCCTTCCGATGATGCAACCTTTTCTGGTTAAACATATCACCTCCACATCTTCTTCACTGTTCGAAACCGTTTCTGTTTCATCTCTTTTACTTTTCTGTCTCACGTAAGTCTTCATCACTGGTTGTAACCTCTCCTCAACATCATATTTTGACAGTATTGATTGATATTCTTCAGAAAGCCCATTGTTACCAACGTTTGTAAGTTTTTCAATCAAAATTCTCGCCCACTTATATTTTTCCTTGTAAGGATTCATTTCCAGTTCCAACATTCTCTTCATTTCTAGCACCAGCATTCTCTTTACTTGCATTACCCTCTTCATTTCCATCACCAACCTGCAATTCACCATCAATGTACTTTTCAAAATGAATACCCTCTTCCTTTATACGCTGGACCAAGCGTATTTCTTGTTCATTATATGGAAGCAAGAAGGATCCCTGACGGTGACCCTCATTCATCTGCAGAATACAAGAAAAGTTATGGAACTTGTTTTGATATCATCATTTTTTTTTATCTGGAATAAGGTGCAATTAATTAAACTATGAAACCTTTTTTTGGTTCCATTATTTGTTTTCATCTGGAATAAGTTTCAACCAAATAAATGATTGAAATTTTTTAATTCTCAGACATTAAAAAATATAAACAAACAAGAATTATTGTTGTTTTTACCTTTGAGAAAATTTCTAGTTATTGCTAAGATTATCAAAATTATTCACTACTGCCTTGCTTATTTCATCTAGGTTCCATCTAGCGAACCTTGCGTACATCTCGTTCCCATCCCGTCTCAAGGTGATGTTTGACATCTTTGCAAACCAATACTGAAAAAAATAATACACAACATTCAAATTAGTAAGCAAACTCGGGAAAAATAAAAAATAAACAACTTATGAATCCAAAGAAACAAAAATTAACTTACCAATGGGTAAATGATGCAACCTGATACATCATCACCTTCTTCAGCTTTTATTATCGACTCAATTAGATACTCATGAAAAACATCTGGCCAACACACCTTATTCATCTCAAATACTTGGTACAAATATTTTGAAGTCAGATTCTGCCCACCTTTGTTTGGGAAAAATATCGAAACCAAGAGATAGAGGACGAATAGCTTGACGAATTCTTCATCTTTGGTTTCATCTGCTGTAGTTTCCATAACAGCTCTCATAATATCAGTTTTCCTCATCTTCTTATCTCTCTTAAAATACTCGACCGCAAACATGTTCACCTTTTTCTTCAACTCATCATCTTTGGCTATATCTATATCTTTTGTCATTTGAAAACCAAAAATCACAGCGAACTGTTTAGGTGTGGTCTGCAATATCATATTCTTTGCTCTTATTAACTTGAAACAATCTGGTTTCACACGCTTGACACTTTTATAATATGACCCTAAGATCATCTAAATTGCTTTTGTCTTTTTCTTCAATTTTTCTTCTTGCAGCGTACCTTCGTAGAACGGTTTGAAGAAACGCCAAAATGGACAAGCAACAAGGGCCTTCATGTGTTTTTCCTTATTCTGTATCAAAGATTTTATGTTAGGTGCCTCCGCACATAAATGATGCAACGTGCACCTATATGGTTTTGTAAGTCTTTTTTTCTCTGTTGTTAAACCATAAGTAAACCATAAGCACAAACAAAACTTGTCCCAACCATACAGAGAAAGATGATAAAACCAATTTTGGTTCCATCAAAATAGGCATTAAGTAAAAAAAACACCAAATACAGTTGGTCCCAACCATATAAGGTCAATGATGAAACCTGTTTCGGTTCCATCAAAATAGACATTAAGTAAAAAACACCAACACAGTTGGTCCCAACCATACAAGGAAGATGATGAAACCAATTTTGGTTCCATAAAAATAGACATTAAGTAAAAAACACCAACACAGTTGGTCCCAAACATACAGGGTAGATGATGAAACCTGTTTTGGTTCCATCAAAATAGACATTAAGTAAAAAACACCAACACAGTTGGTCCCAACCATACAGGGTAGATGATAAAACATGTTTTGGTTCCATCAAAATAGCCATTTTAAGTAAATAAATAAGGTGAAAACAGATGAAACCTAAAACCATGCTACAAACAGATGAAACCAAAATGAAAATCAGTGAAACCTAATTACAGAAAAATGGAGTTGAAACCTAACTATGAAACCGGTGATTTTGAAACAGATGGAACCTCATTACCCAAATTCATTGATGAAACCAGAATTACGAAACTAAAAGTCATTGATACATGTTGATTTTCAACCATAAACAATCGCTAAAGAACAATGAAACTTCGATTTACTTTTTGGAGAATCTTGTTTCTTAACTGTTTTATTAAGTTTTTTGTTGATCTTTTTATCTTTCTTTTTATCTTGTTTCTTCACCCTTTTTAATGATGTTCAGTTATTTTGTTTCGATGTTAGGTTAGGGTTGAAATTGTTAGAGAATAGAATAGACAGATCTAAGTTTAGTAGAAGGAGGATGTGGGAAACAGATGAACAGCCATTTTGAGAATAGAGATTAAGTTTTTGATTCTGATTCTTAATGTACTGGTGGTGATAGAGATGATGATGACGGGGATGATGATGATGACGATCAAGATGATATGGATGAAGATTAAGATGATGTTGTTTCAGGAGATTTTTTATGGTGATTTTGAAATTGGGGAACGGTTGAAATTCTGGAAGTGGTTAAAAAGGGAAATAATGTCGTTTTAAATTGAATTAGTGAGAAATAAATGAGAGTGAGCGGTTTAATTAAGGGTAGTTTAGACAGTTGGTTTCAAATGAGTTTTTTGTGAAAAATTTGTTTTGTTGGGATTTTTATTGTTGGATAGTGACACCTTTGGGGTTATAACTCACGTCATATTAAATATAATAATGAGAAATCAAGGTGGAGTTAGAGTTGATGGAAAACGTAGTTATCATACTGGCATATTCTATTTAGTCTTTCTTATGGTATTCTTTTGTAATAAAGATACGCAGCTAAAGGTATTCTATTTGTAATAAACCAAGATATTTTTTCTTTTCTCTTCCATCTCCACAAACACCGCCACCACCTATCATTTTCATAAACATAGTGTTTCCTCTCTCTACTGATCTGATTTATCGTCTCTCTGACTATGATGGTGGGATTTAGAAGAATCATTGGGCACGGATTTTATAAAGCCATTTCGTAGTGGTTGAGATTTTATCTGTTCTGAGTTCCCACCATTTACCATTCAGAAGAGATCAATACTTTCAAAAGAAACAGAATAAGATTTTAATTATTTATTTATTAGTCCTGTAATTATATGCAATATCGCACATCCGAGCAAGTGAGTTTTTATTTATTCCTTTCATTTGATTTTGTTGATCAAAAGTTTGATCTTTAGGAAGAATCAATCGATTCACCCATATAATCTTTGCTCTCAATTGAACTTTATGAACCTGTGTTGAACAGGTGCATCGAACATGAAATCAGTGAAGATCCGATCCAAGTAGATCATCTTCTTCATTTAATTTTTGGACTAATGTTATATTTTCCAGCAACTGTATTTTCAAAATTGGATCTCTACTACTGCAATTGATGGAATTAGGTAAGAAAAAAATTCAATATGGAACTTGTGAATGTTGAATCTGCAAAAAATTAAAATATAAATTGTGTATATGTGTTGTATCTATAGGAAATATTGATGCAATTTGATATGTTTAATATTGTAGTTAAAGTTACCAATATGCCCTCAAATAATATTTCCACTTTTAATTTTATCTTATAAAGCTAAGGGCAAAATTGTTAAAAAAAACTTACAGCTTCAACAAAGGGGTGTTCGCTTTATATAATAGAATAGATGTTTGATCCATTACACTATGTTTAACCCGTTCATTTATTCTATCAAGTATAAATTTGTACTAGTCCAGATCAAATTAAACCAAAAACCTTCCTTTCCACGGATGGCAACAAAGTAGTTAATTTCGGCCGAGACAACCGAGATTCTTGGTCTCAGTGCATGATTGATATGGGTTATTTAATCTACGCGAGACGAGATTTGACCGAAAAATTCACTGAGAAGACCGAGATTCCATCGAAATATGATCTGAATATGCCGAGACAGTCTTAACATATGGAAATTTAGTAATAAAAACCAAATCCAACCCTAAAAATTCGATTTTTTATTTTATTTTATTTTTATTAAATGTTGATATTGTTTTCTTATACTTATACAAAATTAGTATATATAAAGTGTACAAAATGATTATGAGTATAAAAATTGAAATTAAAATTACTATTTGGAAAGACATTTGGATACCTAGATGGATTTATCCCCCTTCTTTTCACTGTGTATCTTCTAATTTGAAAATAATGGATCAGTTGATACATCAAAACAATAATAGTTGGGATATGGACATTCTGAATGTAATATTTAATGTGGATATTATCAGAGCAATCTTTAATATTAGAATACTTTTAATTAAATAGTGAAGATAAGTTAAGGTGGATTCCTGTAGGAATAAATTTTCTTTCTGTAAAAACTGCCTACAGGGTTGTTGATTTTTCTAATCCAGGTACTAGTAGTTTTTTTCAGCATGTGAGCTTTTCTTGGACTAAGTTCTGAAAAACTAATCTCCTTCCAAATTTTTTGCATTTTTTATGGAAATGTATGTTGTTTGCTTATAAGAGATAGATTGGCTAGATATGTCCCTAAAACTAATCTTAAATGCCCCATATGTTATTATGAAAATGAAACTATATATCATTTATAGTTGGAATGTAATGTTTTCAAAAGGTATTTGGTACAATATTGATATTAATATTGAGGTATGATTAATAATGTTTTAATATGGATTGTTTGAATAACTGGAATAATGGGGACCCAAAATGAATTATTTTTTTGATTGCAGGATTTATTCTCTGGGATATATGGAAGTTGTGGTGTTTTGTTGTGTGTGACAACATGAAAGTAAATATTGGTAATGAAATCATGCAAATAAATAAATTAACTATGAGATTGTAGTAAAATTGAAAGTTATTTTCAAAAATTTAGTAAATTTGTATTGATATATGAAGATATTATGAATTGAAAAAATGAAGAAATTGGAGCAATTTAATGAATTATATAGCAATTCAAACAAATTACTGTGAGATTGTAGTAAAATCGGAAGATATTGTCACAAAATTGAGGCAATTTTATTGATACTTGAAGATATTAATAATTGGAAGAAACTGTGGTGCAATTGAAACACATTAGTGCGAGTTTCCAGTGAGTTAGAAGATATTGTCACAAATTTGAAGATATTTGAAATTCGAAGAAATTGTAGTGCAATTGAAACAAATTACTATGAATTTGCACTGAAATTAGAAGATATTGTCACAAATTTGAAGAAATTTGATTGATATTTGAATATATTACTAAATTACCGGGTCCGCGGTGGGGTCGACCAAAAATTTGAAATCAAAATCTGAAGTAATTTTAACTAAAATTCAAAATTTTGGCGACAGTTCACTTAGGAAAGGATATAAGCGTTCCTTACTGATTTTAGTTCACTGTTAAGTTTATCGGTTAGGAACTGATATAACCGCATTTTTTTCGTTTTTATTTAGATTTAAATTTGAAGCAATCGAAAAGAAAATCAATCCCCTTAGATCGAATTGCAAATCTTTGATTATCAAATCAATTTTTGATCGAATTGATGTGAAATTGAAAAAACTGAGGCCAAATTCGTCACTGACACTTTACCCTCAAGTCACCATAAAGAAGGTCTTCCTTCGGCGGCCAATATAGTGAAAAAAATTAAAGGAATTATAATGTAATTCAAATAATTTAATATGAGTTTATAGAGCAATCGAATCAAGTATTCAGCTTAATCGGAAGATTGCATTTCCAAAAAATCATTGAGGTGCAAAGAGTTTTGTTTAGATCAGTAAGACAGATAAATGAGAGAATGCAAACCAGTATGTTAAGTAAGGGTTTTGAACTATGGAATGAAAAAAAGCTTTGTTATCAATTTCAAAAGCGCTTGAGAGGCCCATTTTATTTCATCCATAGCTTAGACATATAATACCTTAACGTAAGGCTGTAAAATAGTGAACCGTGTCCCGATTTATTTTTTATTTTAATGAATCAAATTTTGTATTGAATCACGAAATATAGATTATAGTATTTAAAAAAAATTATAAAATGTGTCCATATAAACTGGATGGCCAATGAATAACCCAACTTCTCCATCGAAAGAGTGGAATTGCAGCGAAATCGAAGGAAATTATAATGAAATTGTAGGAATGAGAAGAAAAAAAAATTTGTGATTCGTATACAATTCAATGAAATCTCTATGATTCGTTTTTCCAAATGTAAAAATGCACAAGCGTGCTCCTAGAGTAACGCTTGGTACAGATCATGATCACTAGTTCTAAATGTAAAATGCACAAACTTACTAAATAAACATGCCATTGATCGGGCGTGCTAACGATTGCCCTATACTATTGACCGGCGTGTTGCTAGGATAACGCCCCGTCAGGCGTTTGGCTAAACACACGCTTGTCGCTAGGTCGTGCCGCTAAGCGTGCGTCTATTATCAGGCGTTTTTTTTTTGGGTTGCGTATCCCACTGAGCATTAATCCAGACTCCGCCCAAACCAAGCGTTTTTGCAGCGTAAAACACAATTTCAACACACGTTAGTTTAGACTTACGCCCAACGCCAGACGTTAGTTTAGAATTACGTTGATCAAATTTTAATCGTTCACCGTTGCTTTTCAGGCGGAGTAAAGAGTAAATTTTTTACTCTTTATTCTTTCAGTCTAGTCGTCCCAATATGGATGCTCTTAGAAACACATCGACTCATTCTTTCGTCATCCATTTGATGCACCTAGATTAAATATACTAAAATAGCAGCATCCTAGTCGGATCTTGACTACCAAAAATATACACAATTGTACAACTGTAATAGACATATGTATTTAGTGAAAAAATAATACAAGTATTATATATATAATACTTATATAATACTAGTAAAAGACAATGCAAATGATAAAAAGCGTCAATAATTATTTATGGTACTTTTATCTAATAATATGAGGCTTCACATTATTAGTCGGTTTTGTCCATCAACACCACGGTTATCTACTGATAGACCGATTGGTCATATTGTCCAACAGAAAGGAGCAAATCATATGGCTCTAAAGTACCCTTATGGTACAAGATCCAATGGCTTTTAGAACTCCATCTAATAGGAGGGGGTGACTTCCCACCTTGGAACTCTTACGGAGATTTCACCGTATGAGTTGATCTTCCAAACTCCACACCAAAAGCCTATACAACACCAACTTAGGAACGGAGGTTCCTCCAAACCTTAAGACTGGGTCGACAATTTTTTTCCCCTCCATCTTTGAACTTGAGAATTCTTTATTCAGTACTAATTTAAAATAGGTGTATCGAAAACGCTATCCTATCCTACATTACATATCCACCATGTCTCTTGCTACTCCGTGGAAATGGATGCAGCTACTTACCCAGAGACTTGATGAGGCAATCTCTAAGACATCAGAATACGTACTAAATAAGTGAGAAAATGAGTCAAAACCAGCAAACATGATAATAGCCAAAACGACTCCAGTTCCCAAGCCAATCTGATTATAACATCAACTGTCTCAGCAAAAACGTACTTATTTCGAGCAAAAGTAAGAAATAACAACAAGCACGAAAAATGATAGTTTTATTTGTTTCAGAAAGAATGTTATTAACCTGTAAACTTCGGTAAATTACATCACGTGCCCATTTAATTCCCTTGAGAATAAGAACTACCGAGAAGAGCCTGCAGAAGAAACAGAGATTTAAATGGTTACCCAAAAAGAATACTTTAGTTGCTAAGGACAGTTATCGATTATGTACCAGCAAAAGGTAAATCGTGCATTACGTTAGAGATACAATTATTTTACCTGACCAGCTAGTGCCAAAGCATCATTAAGCAGAGAAAATGCCATCCAAACTTCCAAAGAAATTTGATAACCAGCCATAATTATAGGACCCTCGCGTGCAGCAGCTGATGTTGCTAGAGTCAAAGTAACTAGTACTGCTACGGTTCTGCCAATTAGAAGACCGCCTGTAGGAAATCGATAGTTAATTACTTATTAAAAAAGCAGATGAATATTTGAAATTTCTCAAGAAAAGTTAGACAAAAGAAGAAAGATATAGGAGCCCTACTTAAGTACTTTTGAGTAACTCCCAAAACCGATAGTTAATAGCCTACCAGATTTAAGATATCGGGCAACTCCCACCACAACAATATTTGGAGGGACAAGTACTACTCTTGAATTCAAATTCCAGAGAAGAATAAATGCAATCAAATATCTGAAACAAAATGGACAATTGAAATGTAAAGCTAAGCAACTAATTTACAAGAAAAACACAAAGATCCAGTACAATATTAGGTTAATCACTGTTTTGTCACATACTCAGAAATCACCGTGGAAATGGCAGCTCCACTGATGCCCAGTCCACATAAAAATATCAAAATTGGGTCCAACATTGCATTCAGTAAGTTCCCAGCACTTGATGTTCTAACTTGGCGATTTAGTACATGAAACTCACAACTTTTTAAAGAAAAACAGAAGAAAGCAGATGCATTACCATGGTCAAATAATTCAGACATAAAGGATTTACTAAATCACAAAAGGAGAATTGTTAGTTTTCGACTTCAGGGAAAAAGCAAGTCTTGTAGTTTTTATTACATAACAAAAACTTCACTTGTTCGAGGAACTTATTGAACATTAAGTTCTATCAATATATTGAACGCATGCCACAAGTAAATGTAATTATAAACGATATGCTCGATGGCTATTTTTACAGAAAGGCAATAAATTAACTGGACTTAGCAGAGTGTATGAGTGATGAAATTATTCTTGCAGATCATTACCAGATAACAGTTGGAAAAGAGAATACCTACCATGGAGAGGTGTCTTTGTATCTATAAGTCCCCGAAAAGCTCCTGTGCAGCAAGAGCAATTACTATTGGTAGAGCACCAATAGCCCGCAGAGTAAGGAATTGCTCAGCTGGTGCGTGCATTGGTGAATCCTGTAAGGCACACATGTGAATGTTTAATCTAATTAAGATCAGAACAGAAGGAAATACGTCTGGAACCAAAACTCAACAAGATCAAAAATGACTTTCTCATATACAACCAAAGAAAGTCGGCATTACTTACAAAGTGGAGAAAAGTGAAAATAAAACATCATAAAGAAACAAAATTTACTACTATAATTCTGTGATTGCAAAGATGACTGATCTGCTAGGTCCTACTTATCGCTGGAGGACTTCAAAACCTATCATCATGTGGAGTAATTAAGAAGTTGTTCTATAAACTCTATGACAAGTACAAATAAAGGATCCGTCTCCTTCATAATATTTCCACAGGCTTGCCATCTCTTCTGCCAGTATCATGACTCTGGCAGTCAAATTGAAGGTTTTAAATCAAAGGAGAAATCATCAAACTTCATGTGCTAAATTGCGGAACAGCAGTTTTTGATAAATCTTGCATCTAAAACTCAGACTACACAAAAAAAGGCCCGTCTCTACATTATGGAAGGACTATTTCAACAAGGACCTAGTTTTGTTCTGAAAATTGAAGTTAATATTTGTATCACGTACAACAGGATTTCTCGTTAAATTGCACATATATCTCTAAATGAATTTGTCTCCACAGGATTTCTCTAAATTGCACATGTATCTCTTATAACTAGTGGACACAATATCAAGCTGGTACGCAGTATCTATTCCTCTTGATTGCAACAGAATGTTAGGTGTTGGAACTTGTTGTCAGTACCGTTACACTTGAAGCTTCCCTTGACCCAAGATGGGAGCGACGTTTGTACTGTACACTGGACCTTTAGCCTTAACTGCACTAGTTATAGTAAGTAACCTGCATGAATTTCCATTAGCGAAGAGGATGTTCTTTTCTTGTTTGAACCTTTTTTGTGGCCATATCTGAAAAATGTTGAGCTTGAAACCACTGACGTGGAGAGTGGACTAAAGGTCACCTAAGAGAAGGGGTACTAGTTTCTTGTTCATTTTCCCTTGAAGCTAGTTGGGTCTTTTGCTTGTACTGAGACTGATGAGCAGTAAAACAAGTTACACATGTTCACGAATTTGAGCAGAATTACTTTCTGGTCTACTACTGAATATTCAAAAGTACCTTAGTTACTTTTTTGCTCTATCTGAGACCAAACAGTTTTTCACGGTCCACTCTTGCTTCCCAGTCTGAAAACACACATCATGAAAAGGGTCAATTAACCACTGTAGTTAGCTTCCACCCAAACAAAAAACTGGGAGATTTTCTTGATTCCTTTGCCTTCCAGTTGATGAATCACAGCTTGGATGGACCACAGCAAAATAATTAATGTGTACAAATGACTATCCACAGTTTGAGCGTCGAGATAAAGCATACCTCCAAATCCCAGCAAATACTCGTAAGATCATGAAAGAAATAATCTCATCCAAACTCTAGCTAAACCATACACCGGAACAGCCATCGGTATGAACAATGATGAAACCAGTCCAATCAAAACCTTAACAGGATAGCCACCCTACTAAACATTACATTTTCTTGATTTTGTAAACAGTCAGGAATATAAGTAGAGAACATATAAAAAATTGCATACCATGGAGTATGCTGCATATGCAAAGTCTGAAACTCGTAGTAGAGCCCATCAAGAACAAATGCCTCACCACCACTTATACCGTCTCTAAAATGTCCTACCAAAAACAACAGCAACTTCTAAAAAGTGAGATAAGAGAAACCCTTTAACTCAACCATTTGTAGGGGGGGGACGATAGCGGTACCATCACCAGAGCCACTAACACCAGCACCGGCACCACTGTCATCACCAGAACTGGAAGCAAAATCAGGCTTCATTTCTTACAATTGTTGAACTTCTGCCGAGAAAACAATTCATCTCATGTTGTAGAGCTAATTTCAACATATTAAGCAATGAAGTATCTCGACATCAAAAACTTCATTGGCCCATTCTTCCTTCGCAATTGAAGCTACCCATCATGGTAAATCAACTTCATGCATTGCCTCTCCAGGAGATTTCCCAGTCAGAAATTCTAATGTGATTACTCCTAATCTGTAGCCTGTAGACATCCATTTTTGTGTTTGCCTTCTTAAGTTTTGACTGTTCTGGAGCACGGCATCCTAGAGCTGCTTCTGTTGAGTCGTGACAGGCCATAATCTGCAATTTTAGAGTTAGTTTTTTTTTTGTCATGATAGCATAAACCAGGAGCTGGGCATATCAGGACCTCGAGCTGCATATATGAACATAAGAACAGTTAAGAGTTCAAATCCAAACTTTGTGTTTAAGAAACAGCAATCAACTTTTTGCAAAAACAAATTGAAGTTGTACAGCATTAAAATTTCTAAAAGAAGCAATTAATGCAAGTTCCACCGTATATCAATTCTGCCACATGATAAGGTTAATCACCAACTCTCAATTTCCCTTCTAAACTCCCCAACTCTAAGGACCTGAAACAAGTTCACCTATGTGTCCTCTAGTAGTCTGTCTGTCTATGTATAGTCTCCGATGAGTCAAATCTATTCCTTTTGTTTTGTCTGTTTCTTTAGATACTTTTTTGTAGCACTTTTTTCTTCGGAAAAATCACAAAAAGAGAATAAATTTTTATTAACTAAAGAATAAATGAATTACAAAATTTCTCATGGTAATTCAGGTTAGTTTACCATTACCTTTACATATACAGTTGCAGAAATTGAAGGTTTTTAAATACAAGTTTCTCTCTTCTTTTATACAGTAGTCGCAGATGTAAGTTTTAGCACCAGTTACATTGATCATAAATGGCAACTATCTTGTGAAACTCCACTTTCCAGAGCCGAAGATAGCGCACACAACGTAATAACAACATGGGCTGCCTCATCATCACTACAGGTAACTGTCTCTGAACCTTCGAACTTTGCTAGCCGAGAAAGTTCATTAACAGAATCAACAATATTTTCTACGCACCCAATGACTTCCATCAGTAGAGAAGTAACTTGAAGTCCCGGCATCAACTCAAAGATGTTTGTACTCTCCAATGTGCATGCCTGTAGGGAAGATTTGATGTTCTTGGTAGCAGTCATTAAGTTTTCAAGGTGGGTAAAAACAGATTCCGGATGTGTCATCATCTTAATGGAATTAGATAATTCTTTCAAAGCTTTGCTTGATTCAATACCCATCTCCATACAATCCTTTTGAATCATCTTACTGAACTCCACTGGTTGGGTTTGAGAGGTTTTAATGGAATTAGTGAGAGCTTCAATCCTGTATGCACATTCGCGGGTTAACCTCCCAATCTCCAGATACTGTTTCCAAGGATGACCATATCTAAATTTGCCATGTGGTGGCTCCCATCTTGCGAAGTTAACAAACGATTCTTCGGATGTCTTAGAGTCCAGTATGGTTTCACATCCATGAAGATAAAGAGAGACCAGACCATCTTTCTCAAAGCAATAATATTGCTGTCCAAATGTTTCTAAGAAATCCCCAAGATTTTCAAGGTTGAGGTCAGTTTCTGCAAATCTTCACCAGCCCATACAGGAAAGACAAACACCGATATCAAAACACATATGAGACACCCAATCAAAATTGTGGAAAATCTGTGAATAACAAGTTCTGCTATCTCATCAATTCTATAACCTGATACAGATACCAAGCTTAATGTTAGTATAAACGTCAAAACTCCGTAATCATATCTAGCTTTAATTCCGGGAAAAAATCTAGAAAAAGAACAACGGCGGCCAATAGGAAAACAAAGGCACCGAGAAGAATGGGTTCTCCTCCTTCACCGGCTAGGTTTGCAAGATGATGAACACCAATCCCTAAAGCACCGCCTAGAAATCGTTGCAATTGCTCTATTTAATCCTTTGCCCAAAGTGGCACCAACACTGAATTCAAAAACCACAACTACTGTTAGAATTGCACACATAGTTGCAGACTTAAACCCACCATAAATCGGACTAAAATAAAAGAGAAGGGAAACAAATGCTAGGGTTATTCCAACTTTAAGAGAGTGAATTATTATTCTCCGATCGTTTTTCCCCAATTTTTCAACCTTATCTTCAAATTCTGTTCCATTGTGTATCATCTTTCTAATCAAATCCCTAAACCATTCAAACCCACTTCCAAAAAAATTACTGTTGTTGCTCTGTGAATTAATTTTCCCTGAGTCAACATCCATTGTTGAAGAGTAAACTAGACAAGATTGGAGAGAGATTTTTAGAGAGAGAAAGCTTTAGTGCAGTGATATAACGGATCATTAACTGTGTATCTACAGAGAGACCGGAGAATAGAAATAGGAAACAGGGCAAACTGGCAGAGAGTTCTGTTTTTAGAAACCAATGAAAAAAAGGAAATTTGCCAGTCTGTTTTTCTTTTAAACATAATAGAAAGGCTGTGATAAATGCAACTTACATTTTGGGTTAAATACAGCCCAGCTAAATACCACTCTCTTATTTATACAACCCTATTTTTATAGTTTCTGTTAACATTTTTACTTCACTAGAACGCCCGTCATGCACAAAAGCGCGTGCTATAACCAATGGCCTAGACAGTTCTATTTTGGATGCAAAGCAAATACCGCAAGTTTTCACCATTCCAAATTTAAATATACATAACATGAAATAAAAAACCAAGGTGACCATACTTCCCATACAACATCCCATATTATTTTTCATAAATATAAACCATTTAAAAAATAAATGATACAAATACCATATTTTCTATAATATTGAGTAATTTTAGTTTTTAGTTAATTTTAAAATACCTGAGATGCCCTTACCTATATAACGTATATGTTTCAAATGGAAATAAACGAGAAAATAGAATCTTGGTGAGAGAAATATCGGATGAATCAAATCTTCTCCAAAAAAAGAATCTGATTCAGGAAAAAAAAAATCTCTCTCAAAATCTTCGTTTCTTCTTAGATTCTAGGGTCTCAATTCAAACAGATCTTCTATCAGAGAATACATTGAACAAGTTTCAACAGAACTCGTTTTCGTTTCTGTTTAATTGAAGAACAGAAGACAAGTTACAAGTTGTCAAATCATTCATCAGGTAAGTTTGATTTTGATTTTACTTGATTTTGGTTTTCTTATTATGATTTTGATTGTATTTTAATTTTCGACTTGCTATTGATTATGAAACTTTTCTGTTTGTTCTTCGAATCAGTCAGCAGTGAGATTAGATATTGGTTTGAAGATTCTAACTGAAGTTCTAATTTATTCTTTCAATTTTATCATATTCTCATTCGGCTCAAGCTATTGTTTTAGTTCAATCATTCATCGCAGACTGAAATTCAACTTTTCAGGTATAATTGATTTTATTTTTTATTTTGTTTGAATTTTTTAGTTTATGTTGATTATGAAACTCAAATTCATTTGTTTTTACGATTTCTCTGGTTATGTTGTTGATGTTTCTTATTCAAATCTATTAAAATCAAAATTGTTATGCTGTTGATGTTCTTATTCAAATTTTGTTGTTGGTGTTGTTGTTTATATTCACAGCTATTGAAACTGTTTTTGGTTTCATACTGTCCTGTAGATTATGGAATCTATTCTCGCGGTTATATCTCACAAAGAGGATACATTATCTTTTCGTATTGGACTACAAGCATCTGTTTTAGATTTTACTTGATTTCAGTTTTGTTATTATGATTTTGATTGTATTTTAACTTTTGAGTTGAAATCGATTATAAAACTTCTTCAGTTTGTTAATCAATCAGTCATCAGTGAGATTAGATATTGGTTTGAATAATCCAACTGAAGTTACAGTTTATTCTTTCAATTTGATCATATTCTCATTTGGCTCAAGCTATTGTTTTAGTTCAATCATTCATCGCAAACTGAAATTCAACTTTTCAGGTATAATTGATTTTGTTTTTTATTTTTTTATTTTTTTTGAATTTTTGAGTTTATGTTGATTATGAAACTCAAATCTAGTTGTTTTTACGATTTCTCTGGTTATGTTGTTGATATTTCTTATTCAAATCTATTGGAATCAGAATTTGATATGATGTTGATGTTAATATTCAAATTTTGTTGTTGTTGTTGTTGTTATTCACATCTAGTGAAACTTTTTTAGGTTTCATACTTTGTCTTGTAGATTATGGAATCTGTTCTCGTTGTTATATCTCACAAAGAGGATATTATCTTTTCGTATTGGTCTACAAGCATCTGTTTTTGATTTGAAGGGTAGTATATGTTCAAGTTGGTGTCAATTCTTTGTTCTTTCTGTATAAATTTTCCACATAATTGGTGATCAGCAAAAGGTTATCAATTGTGATTTTGATCTCCAATCGGTTGCTTTATTTACTTTGTTTAATAAGCTTCCATCTCTTGAGTGACATGTAAGGCATAGAGATGAGTCATCTAGTTTTAGTTCAGGAATCATACCATTTGAGAAGCCACAAAGTTTAGGAATTATATCTTTCGAGCATGCATGACTTATAAATTTAGTTGATTATGATGTCCGTAATAAAGTTAAAGAACCGTTGAAGTCTGCGCTTTGGTTAGGCCTTTTTCAGGGTGTCAATCAGTTGTTTACGGGAGGTGTTCAACAAGTTCGCTCTGATTTGTTGAAATATCATGCATCATCTGGGTATTCATTTAAGATGACAAGGAATGAGAAGTTGAGGATTGGTGCATGTTGTTCTAAGAAGGAACAAGAGAAATGTGAATGGCATATATATGTTATTTCTATTGATGGTGTTGAAGGTAGTCCTTTTATTATCAAGGAGTTAAATAAGAAGCATACTTGTTGTGGTGGAGTTGTAAACAGACCACATATATTGAAGAAACTAATTAGTAGCTTGATTCTCGAAGAGATTAAACATAATCCAAAGAAGAAGACAAAGGATATTATGAATCAGTTTACAAGAGAGTATGGCTTTGACATTAGTCGTTATTATGCATATGAAGGGAAGAGGCATGCATTGAATATTACATGGGGAGAGAATGAGAAATAATTTATGTACTTGAAATGGTATACCAACAAATTGACTGAAACCAATCCCAGATCTCGTGTTGTTTTGGAAGTTGAAAATGGGACTCAAAAAATTCAGAGATTGTTTATCTGTTTCGGAGCATGCATTCGTGAATTCAATTATTATCGTCCTTTATTATTCCTTGATGCATCCCATTTGAAAAGCAAATACATTGGTCATATTATGGCAGCAACAGGTCTAACCTGGAATGACGGTAATTTTCTTAAACATTTTATTTGTTTCTGTTGGTTTCATCATTTTTATATGCTGGGACATTTTTTCCTGTTCTGTTTCAGAAATCTATCATTTTGCTTATGTTGTGGTTTCATCGGAGAATGACGCGAACTGGAAATGGTTTTTGGAGAATTTGAAGGAAGTTCTTTATCCTATGCGCAAAAAGCTTACTTTTGTTAGTGATCGAGGTAGTGGTTTGGTGAATCAAATTCCTGATGTATTTTTTGATGTTGTTCATGGTTGGTGTGTTGTATGAGTACCTTCTTTCCTGTAACAGAAAAACACAAACACAGAGAACTTGTAGATGATTAAGGGAGGGTTAGAATTACACTGCAGACACACTCAAACAAGGAGGTGAAGTCGCCTGTTCAACAGACTGCCCTTAACTCAATATTTGCCAGGTACACCTTCAAGAAGATGCTGCTATACCCTTTAAGCGACAAACTTGAATTCAGGATAAAATCACCTGATACCAACCCAGCTAGCAAAGCTCGTTGGCCCGTTGTGAACTTAACAGAAGATGAAAATAAGAATGTAAACTAGTGCGCAAAACAAAGCAGGAAGATGGTGAAAAGTCGTCAGGACAGTGGCTGCGACTGGGGTAAAGAAAATTCTTAGATAAGTTGTTCTTTTATAGGAGAAGAAAACCTTTGAGTTTTAAAACGGT
>JAJJMC010018888.1:0-104811 GCA_023531435.1 Papaver californicum
TTTTGAGTGGCGAAGACCAATGATAAGATGAGTTGTTCGATTTTAGTGTAATTTCTTTCTGCCGAATTAAGGGTTTTGCTGATATAATATATCGGTTTTTCTATTTTCTCATTAGTACGTACCATCACTGTGCTGATTGCATCTTCCGTTGCCGCTGTATACAAAGTTAATATTTCTTCAGGTTCCGGTTTCTGTAATGTTGGCAATGTAGCTAGATGTTTTTTTATGTTTTGGAAAGCTTGTTCACATCGATCGTTCCACTCAAATTTATTTTTCTTCTTGAGTATATCAAAGAAGGGTTTGTACCGTTCTGATGATCTGGCAATAAATCTGCTTAAAGCAGCCAAACATCCATTTAATTTATGTACACTTTTAATGATGTTGGGTGATGGCATATCTGTTATTGCTTGAATCTTTGCTGGATCAACTTCAATTCCATTTTTTGTAACCAAGTAACCCAAAAAACGTCCCGAAGTGACACCAAAAGTACACTTCTCCGGATTAACTTTCATCTTGTATTTTCGTAATGCACCAAAAATTTCAGTGAGGTCTTGTAGATGGTTGATAGATAATTTTCTTTTTACCAACATATCATCCACATAAACTTCTAGTATTTGTCTGATCCAAGGTTTGAATATTGCATCAACCAATCGTTGATATGTTGCTCCCGTGTTTCGTAATCCAAACGGCATCCTGGTATAGCAATACAACCCCCGGGGAGTGAAGAACGTTGTGTGTTCTTGATCAGCTTCAGCAAGTGCAATCTGGTTGTATCCCGACTGACCATCCATAAAAGATAATGCCTCATGGCCTTCTACAGCATCTACCAACTGATCAATGTTGGGAAGTGGATAACTATCTTTTGGACATGCTTTATTTAAGTTGGTGAAGTCTATACAAATTCTTACTCCACCGTTCTTTTTTGGAACGATCACCATATTAGAAATCCACGTTGGATATCGCACTTCACGAATGAATCATGCATTTAAAAGCTTTGCTAATTCTTTTTCGACTGGATCGTGATACTCCGGTGCAACCTTTCGTATCCGTTGTCGAAATGGTATAGCATCGGGACGTATTTGTAATTCATGTTGTACAATACTTGAATCTATCCCGGGCATATCCTCCATCTTCCATGCAAATATATCTACAAAATTATGAAGTAACTTGATTAAACTTTGCTCCATGTCTTCTTTCATCAATGTTCCAATTCGCACTTGTTTAGTCCATTCTGAAGTTCCAATATTTATAATTTTAGTTTCTTCTACTGAGCTGTATCGATCCCGAGCTTTCTCGAGTACGTAAGAACTAAATAGGATATTATAGAAGGAGGAGAATAAGAGTCAGTGATAGTAACATAGCTTGTCATCAGAACTCGGATCGAGCTACTTCTAAGGAGCCATTCCTCGGCGATAACCTACCATCACCCGGGTAAAGGCGATTCCTACTCCACGAACAAAACCATTTATTGTAAACCTTCTCGCCGCTATAGAAGTGAAAATTGGTTTTGGATTCCCGACCGAAGTTGGAGTTCCCTTTAATTGCTATGCGGGTCCTTCGAACTGCTGACTTGTTGAATTTTCTTGACTCTTACTGCTTTCTCCTAACTCATTTGTTGTTTTTTGTTCGATGTTTCTTTTCAAGTATTGATTTATCAACTCTTCCTTTGCTTCGATCTTACGGTTTTTCTTCCTTTCACGTTGTTGTTGTTCCCCTCTTCATGCATTCTTACCTCCGCCATTATACAAAACTTAGTATCATCTTGATCTCCCTTGATCTCAATTTCTCCTTGCGGTATTGTAAACCGCAAATATTGATGATAAGTGGAAATTACACCTTTCAGCTGGTGTACCCAACGTCTCCCGATTATTGCATTGTACGGAGATGGAGCATCTACTACACTGAATCTTGTTGAAATGTTAATTGGTTCAACAGATACTTGCAAATCAATATCTCCTTCAGGTCTTGAAGCCATTCCATTGAACCCATAAATAACATATCGGGACGGGATTAATTGATCTTTTGTGAGTCCCATTTTGCAAAATGTGTCATGAAACAATACGTTTAAGGAACTGCCCCCATACAAAAGAATTTTTCTGACGTTCCATCTGACATTAGCAATGTAAGGACCAAAGGATCATTGTGCATTTCAATTTCTTGATTTACTTCCCGTGTTGAGAAAGTTAAAGGGGATGCCATCCAGTCTTCCCAAGCTTCCGTTATCCTTCCCACTACTTTAAAAATTTCATGATCTCGAATCCTTTTGCACAACTTTTTATTAATTGCAGCGTTCATATCTGTATCTCTTTTTTCTGAAAATGATATCATATTAATGGTGTGTTCGTTATATGGAATATGCACTGCTTTGCCTTTGTCGGATCTTGCTATTGGTTCGTGCCTTTGAATATATTCTTTCAACTCTCCTGAATCTATCATTCTTTGTACCATCATAATAAAATTCCTGCAATTATCTGTTGTGTGCCCCTTATAACAGTGGTACTCACAATAATCTTTCGAGCGTTGTGTGAATTCAGCTTTAATTCAGAATATGGGATATTGAGTTTTGTGAACACTCTTTCTTGAAATCGCTGCACAAAAATTTTATTATCCCCTTGCCGTGGGCGCTTTGATTCCCTTGGTTCAGATTTATGAGGGAGTTTTTTTTTTTGTTCTGGTGATACTTCGATTGAATTTGTCCTTTTCATGTTTCTTTGATTTCGTGAATTACTTCTTGGACCTTGTTCCTGCACATCTTGCAGTCTTGCACATGTTTCTATTATCTCTCTGATATGTCCCTCGGTCTTGGGATTGTTACGATGAATTTTAATAAAAAGCTGACATCTCCAGTCAGCGATTCCCCACTTGTAATGATTAATCGATGTACTTGAGTCGACATCTCCAATTGCTTGACAAACTGTATGCCATGGGGCTGTATAAGACCGGATCGTTTCTTCTGGCCACGATGTGAGAGAATATAATCTGTCTACTCCCGAAACAACGGGCTTGTTGTACATGTAAGCTTCGAGAAATTTCCTCACTAATTGTGAATAACATTCAATGGAACTCTCTGGAAATCTATCATACCATAACAATGCTGAACCTGTCAAACTTGAAGGGAAGCATCGACACATTATTGCTTCGTGTCTGTACCATCGTGACATCACTCGATTATAATACTTTAAATGTGAGGTCGGGTCCTTCGTACCATCATAACATTCAAATACAGGGATACTGTATTCTCTTGGCAATGGAACACATGTCAACCGCTGAGCCAGCGGTATGCGCTTGACTTCTTTCAACACCTCTTCTATTCTTCCCCCTTCTTTATTTTTTAATCCTTTTATCTCTTCTTTCATTTGCTCAATTGCTTCCATACATTTTTGCCATTGTGCACATTGAATTTCTTGATTTTCCCGTTGCCTCCTAGCCCGTGATGATGATCCTACTAATACCATTATTTGATCTTGATTTTCCCTTTCATTTCTAGGTGCACGTCTTCCAGAAATTGTTTCTTGACTTCGTGACCCTGTTACAGCCTGTCTTTGCTCACGTTGAATAGCATTTTTCAAGGCTTGATTTTCTCTGGTTAATAATTCAATTTGATTATGACTGGCCCTTTGTTCTCTTCTTATTTCATTCATTTCTTTCATCAAATTTTGAAGATAATTTACATCATTTCTTGAATTCTCATGATGTGACAGCTGATTTTGAGATATGGTATTTGGTGTTAATTCATGGATAGGTGAATGATTTCCTACATCACTATGTTGTTGTTCTGGCTCACTCTCTCCTTCCCTTTGTCTGTAACTTTGTCTTTCGTTACTGTCTTGGTTTCCAGAGCCTGCTTCTTGAGACATATTTCTTCTGGATTCTTTGATTCTTGATTATTTGCTTTCTTCCCTTGAATTCTAATGATCTTTTAAAAGTTAGCCAAATAATCTCTCAACAGATTATTTAATAAAGAAAATGATAAAAACTAGTTTTCCGATCTTCTAAAATTATGTCTATACTTTTAGTAAAATAATTTGTATTATTTACCATGAATCTTTTAAAAACACATAAAATAGGAAATCAAACATTTTAACAGATTCATTCAAACTTAAAAGTTTTTCTTTTCAATGAGATACAATTTCCATTTTTCATATCACATAAAGGTTATTATGCAGAAGAAATCACTTGCTGGCAAAAGTTAAATTAAGCCAGAATGGTGCATAAAACTACCAAATTCTTTATACTAAATTTCTTTACCTTTGAAATACATATATAACAGATAAATCCATTTTTCATGAACAGGTAGGATAAATCCTTTAACCCAGTCCTTGTTTCTAGCGCCAAATTGTTTATGCCAAAATTCCCATTGACATCAACAACCAATGATTTGATGAAAAAACAGTAAACAGAAAGATTTAACTTACAATTTGATACATAGATTCCTCTTTTAAATCAATTAATGAGAAAAAAATTAATAATCTATTTATTTACAGATCATAAATCTGATCAAATTACAGTCACAAATCCATAATCTTTTTGAATCAAGAAAATGAATCATGATAGTGGAACTTATAAATCCTATCTTACACAATGTATACATACATAATGATCTTTTTCTTTTTTTTTCTAGTTATTCTTCCTTATCCTTTTCTTCACTTTAATTTTCTGACCCCCTCTCTGTTGAATGCTCTCTTCTATTTATAGATTATCTAATGAGTCTCTCTTGTCCCGATACCCTCTTTCGTTCTCCTTATTATCTCTGGATCGGGATGATTGTACGATTGACAGGTCATCCCTTTTGCTTTTTGGTCCGTTACCTTGCATGATTAACATGTACTCTTCATTCCTTGAGAATCAGCTTTGTCCCGATCATATGCGTCAAGCATGTGACAAAAGTAATTATTCTCTTACTTTCCCGCTCCACGTTCATTATTACTCTTACTTTCCCGTTCCTCATTCATCATTACTCCTACTTTCCCGTTCAATAAGCATTTAATGCTATCTGTTTCGATCAATGTGATATTACTTTCACGATCTTACGTGTCGATCATGCAGGGATTTACTCAGTCTTTCACATCTGTCCTTTTTCGATCCTTTGATACGGCTTTGATTGTGTGCTTCTCATTCTTCTTAGTTCCACTGTCTCCTTCGTTAATCGTCTTACACATGTCGTCCTCCTTTTATTTCCTAACAATTATCAAGAAGTTCTTTGATTGGTACACGAAATTTACCAATATCATGATCAAGACCAATGGTCTTCTCAGATTTGAGTTGTAAGATGAGAATCAGACGGTTCTGTTTTGCTAGTGATTCATCAATTGAGAAATTCATTGTGAATTCCAACTAGGGTTTTTACCACCGTCGTGATCCACTGGTGTTTTCTTTTATGTTCTTTTGTCTCCACCAATTGAAGCGAGCACATAAACATCCATTTTTGAGAATAGATTTACATCTTTAATGTCTTTTGCTGAGATTGTCGTTACCTCTAATTGTCTGTATTCCATAATTATTGAAATTTCCTTCTTCTAATTTCGATCAACGGGAGGACTAGAGATTAAGAGATTAAAAAGAGGACGTCGTGTTTATACACGACTTCTAATGATCCGCGGTTACGGAGGAAACTGCGAGGAAATGCCATTATTACTTAGCTTTGATTGTGGAATCAGAAACCAGAATACTATTTTTATGGAAAATAGTAGCTTCCATTGGCATCTTCCTAGTTACAGAAATTGTTCGTGTCCCATTTAACGCAAGAAGTAAAATGGTGATTTGATATTGAATCATATTCTGTCATTTGCTTGCTGGTATTTATGCTCCTTGTGATTACCAAAAATCTGGCATCACAACCAAAACTTAAATTGTTAAGAAATGACATTTTGATGGTGCAAAGGATACAGAGAAATACAAATACAGAGAACAAAAGTTAAGATGGAAATGAAATCAAAAGAAGAAGTAAAATCAACACAAGAGTTAACGTGGTTCGGCAATGATTTGCCTACATCCATGGGTAATGAGTTTTTATTTGTGTTCTGGGTTACAATTGAAAATGAAGCAGAAGAAAACCTAGCTCCAGGGAAAAGTCCCCTTCTCTTTACACATTGATTTTGTATTTAAAGAGATAAAAGAGATGACATTTACCAAAATGCCCCTTTGCCACATGTCAATAAAGTCCGCCACATGTCGATGAAGATTCATCACAGTTCGTCATGTGTCGAAGAAGATACTCCATATTTCGCCATATGTTGATGGAGTCCGTCACATGTCCATATTGATCTTATCTTCAAATGGCCTCAATCCAATTTTAGTGCGGGCAAATGATGGTGCGGGCAAATACTTCGGGCAAGTGTTACGGGTAAGAGCTTCGGGCAAAAGCTTTGGGCAAGAGCTACGGGCAAGAGATTGATGTCGCGGGAATTGGCTTGGACTGATGCTGCGGGAATGCTACGGACCAACTTGAGCGGAAAATGAAACTATTCAAAAGATCACTTCACCACTTCGGACTCCTCAATTGGTTGGTTTAAATCTTTATTTTGAGCGGGAATGATTGTCTTTAAATCATGTTCTCTTCATTTGGTACGGACTTGGAGTGGAAGTGTTACGGGAGTGGTCTTGAGTTGAAGCTTTACTCACTTGTAGCTGCGGACCAAAGTGGGCTTGAGCTGTTTTACTGGCCTGCGGACCAAGCTGGGCTTAAGCTGCTTTTGCTGGCTTGCGGACCTGCAAAGCTGCGGGAATTAAATGACCGGTAGTGGGAATCATACCATTCAAAGTGCTCATTTTAAAGGAAGCAATTCACGCTCTCAAGTGTTGACTGCGAATCAAATGCTGGGCTTCATAACTGGGCTCAGCGTTGCGGTCATAAATGGGCTCAGCGTTTTATTGTTTGATCTTGGTTGTTGAATTTTACTACTTGATTTCTTTGGAGCTGAGAATTGGTACTCACACTCCTGAAACAAAAAGCAATTTTTTCACGAGTGGGAGGATGACTGCAGTGAGGATTCTAATGTGGTCTTTACGATTAAAATCTAGAGCAGCCTTGGAAAATTCTAGAAGTGATCTTCGCAAAGGGAGCAAGTAAAGTAAGTGGCAAATTCTAGAAGTTGTTGTGCAATGTGCAACTGATACATATCAAGATACTCTCGCACATAAGTTCAAAGATTAAAGCTTCTAGGCCTTGATTTCTATGGTTTGAAAGGATATTTATCTGATCATAGAGAACAACAGTACAATGCGACTTTCGGTACGTGTGTTCATATCCGGTCGGTGCTGCACAATATTTGGGTTAACAAGTCATATCTATTACGGGGTGGACTCGGCTATTTTTACACCAAGCTTACGGCTAAAATTAGCTCATCTTTTTTGAGCCCTGTTAGATTTGGGCTTTGGGGGTGGGTGGAGCTAGGGTAAGTAAGGCCTTGGTTTCCCCCTATTAATTACATTCTCTCTCCACCCAAATTAGTCGTTTTACTAACAATGTACCTTTTATTTCATATTTTTCCTTAAAATATTGAGATTATAAAAAAAGAACTAAAAATTAGGAAGTAAAATATGATATAATTAATTTGTTAGTATATATGCTCGAGGGTATATGTCAAATTAATTTTAATTCTTTAATAGTTTTATAAATTCCTAATTAAACAAATAATTTGAAATGAAGGGAGTATTAAAGTACTCACAAAACACTCTTAAAATTTATAGTATTGAAAGACTAGCTAAACAGAGTACATCTAACAAATATTATTAACTAATTAAAGTTTTTTCTCTTATTATTATTAAGCCTGCAGTTGCGGTCCGTCCAAATAGTCTACCAAATTGTAAAACACCCCATATCTTTTTTATCATACTGATATTTTTCTCGTTGGGTTATTTTTAAATATTCGACTTTATGTTTTCCCAAAAAAACAAATTTAACTCCGAAACAATCTAAATAAGTAACTAAATATCTTCCTAGTCTCAGGACAACGAAGAAAAAGATGATTTTGAGTTTCCTGCTTACCATTACACAACAACCATATACTAGAAATGACCTTACCAGCTCTCTGAGGTAATCCAGAGTTGGTGCACCTTTATAACAAAGATAGCAAACAAAAAAAGAAACCTTCACCGGTATTTTGGGGTTCCAAACCTGTTTATAAGGAAAATCCAAGAAGCCATCTACTTCCAGAAAGGCATAACAATCAGCAACTAAGAATTCAGCGACAAAATTTCATTTTCTAGTATCTTCACTATACTATTGTGAACTGAAATAGCAAAGACTTCTGGCAGCTGAACCAATATCACAACTTCACTCATCTCCTGCTCATTAAGATTTCTCTTAAAATAACATTTAATAATAGGCATTGTTTCTTCTTTTACAGGTATTACTCTTGGTGTAACACTTGATTGAATGTGGCTGATAGGCAAGGCAGTGGTTTTTAGTTGTGATGACGAAAACCAAACTGGATGACACTCCCACCAACAACCTGCTATATTTGAACTAAGATTTTAATTCTGGCCGATAAAATTTAATCTCGATGTGAACTATTTTGTTGTCTTCTCAAGTCAGTCAAGTGTCTGTCGAATAACTATAATTAAGAAAGTCAAATGAGGTTTGATGGGTTTAATTTTTCTGAAGCTAAGCTACATAAGGAAGAGAATAAGGAGTAATGCAATCCTCAAAGGTTACGGAACTGAAGAATATGCACATGGGCCTTTTAGCTTTGCCGCATTGGCAAAACGACTAACCGAGGACTTGACTTTCCCTTGTTCCAGGCTCACTTACTATTACCCGTACAAACTAAAACGTATGCAATTGTGAATGATAGGAAACTTAAGCATAAGGTTACATTAAACAAAGGGCGCAGCCAGGTTCGTAGGAAGGAAGTGTAAAAAAGACTTTTATATGCCACAAGTTGGATAGTGGGTACGAATTGGGCTTGGAAGCCCATTTAAAAATTAAAAAATCAAGCAAACTAGATAGAATTGGCCTGGAAGCCAGCTGGGTGTGTAACTGGCTCACTGTACACCCATAGTCTAAACTCGCTCACATACTCTAAGCTCGCTCCGCCCCTGACTTTTAAGGCATTATTCTTTACGGCATCTCACACCGGCACACCAGTCTACTGTAAGTAGTCAGTGGGGTTCTGCATCCTGCTGCCATGAAGTCAATAGCTTTAGAAAAATCCTCCACCTCCATACAAACCAGACCTCTTTACGCCTAAAGTTTAGTTTCGTGCTTTATTGACTTCCACAAAAAATTGTTAAAGATAAGTAATTGTTAAATGGTCTTTATACAATAAAGATATATCAACTAATAGTCAATCACCATTTCAACAACCAAAATTCCACCATCTTTTTTAATCGATTATTTATTTTCACTGTAGAAAATTGAAATGTAATCCCACAAGTAGGGCAACTATGAACGTTATGATCCACTAAATTTTGGAACCTTGTAGCATTCAAATTCATAGTAGCTTTTCCTCCCTGCGGATTCTCTTCACATAATGTGATTTTTTATGGGCCTATTTGTTCGACTCGTCATATCATGATCAGGTATTACGGTCGGTCAAGATTTTTGTCACTCAATAATGCAAGTAGAGATACAACGTGACTAAACGAAATAATGTGCAGCCTAGGATGTGATGCTGTAACTGAATTACTGCTAAGCAGTAACTACATGTGGGGAGTTGTCTATTGATTGGGCCAAATTCCCACTTGTTTTCGTTAACCAACAAAGAAACCCTACAGCTTTTTTTCTGTCTTTTAACTTTAAAAGAAAAGAAAAAGATGGGGTTACAAATTTCCATCTCCACTGTAGCTTGTGGTTTGATTAATATCTAGATTTATGAAGTTTTTTTTGCTGAGATTCTTGAGAACACTTTGTATTAGTTCATTTCAAGAGCTAAGTTGGTTCAACAGTCATCATTTGTAATCATCACTAGAGCCTTACACTGCGCATGCTATTGCTTGTTGTAAATTGTCAGGCCAACGCAAGTGAAAACTGCCTCCAACATGGTAATTTTCTGCATCTGCCGCATTGAATCGAGTATGGCCCAGCATGGTGGCGTTGCATCTAGCTAGTTTGTTTTTAACTCTGTGGTGGCCGAGTCGTTAAATTATACAACTCTAGTAGTATAGTGATTACTAATTTAGTCAAATCTGTTTTCCTGGTGGGTTTTTCACATGCATTGCAGTTTAGGCAATTATGCATAGCACTATAGATACTCTAGGTCCCTCTCAATTAGTGATTTACGTTTTTTAAAGGGAACATGGACTGCCACTATAAGAATGGATCTTACCTAAAAGAAGTAGTAGTTGTTGCTGTTGCCCATCTTTCATTTGTCTTTCGTTTGACTTGCGTATAACTAGAAAGATAAACACAATACCTGCTCGGCTGCTCTTTAAAAAGGTTCCATCACTTTAAGTTTTCTCTTTTTATCTAATAGCCTTGCTGATTCCCTTCAAACTAACTTTTTTTCCCCTAACAATACGATGATACTCCATCTATCCAGAAAAAATGATACTTTCACTTTTTCAATTCGACATATCTTTAGGTAAAATGAAAATGTGAAAGTATCATTTTTCTTGAGATGGAGGTAGTTCTAGTGTAGACGAAACTGACGCGGCAACAAGCGAAGAAAGCTTACCCCTTTCATAGAAAGCTTTAGAACCAGTTTGGCCAGCCAATCGGCCACTGCATTGGCTTCCTTGTAGAAAACTCAAGGCCCCAAGGATGCATATTATCTTATTTACACTTTCGCTTTAGAGCCAATTTCGCCAGGCAATCGGCCACTGTATTGGCTTCCATGTACACAACTCAAGGCCTCAAGGTTGTATATTATGTTATCGACGCTTTCAACTAAAGCCATGGAGACGATGAACCCCAGCCAATTAGGGGGTAAAAGTTCTGTTTATAAACCCAGATGATGCTTATAATCACCATTTTATTACAGCAAGAGAATGGTGATCATTCTGCAGAGGAGCAGAGGCGGCAGAGGAATAGTAGTAAGCAATACAGCAACAACTCAGGCACAAGTGATCAAACTGAAAACACCTATATATAGAAATTGAACACCCAACCCCTGCAATTGATTTACAAAAAGACTAACTAATAACCAATACACAACCCAAGAAACTCCCAAGAAAACCAAAGAAAGCCAACCTAAAGTAAAAAACTCATAATAACGTAAGATAAAACTGAAAAGAACCCCAAGAGTTATCACTAGGATTTCTTTTACAAAAACGACCCACTTTTTGGATCGATCTCAATTAGATGCTAAGAAGATCGGTTGGTAGCGATGGTGACGACGAAGATGATGACTGATCTTTAGTACTTTTTTTAACACCAGAAATTTCTCCACATATATTTCCAGGAGACAATGGTGGTGAAGATTCGGTAACAGTTGATGGTCCTTCGGATAATGTTGATGAATTTGGTGTTGTTGCTGGCTTGGGTAACTCGGTTAGAATTTGAACAACTTCTCTCATTGTTGGTCGCTCGACACTTTGTTCTTCGACACAAAGCATTGCAACATAGAACACATGCATTACTTCATTTAAGGGAACTGAAGAAAGTCTTGGATCAAGAATCTTTAAAACTCCTTCTGTTTTTGAATCTGTCATTTTTCTAACCCATTGAACAATATCAACTCCATCTCCAAATTCACCAACTGGTTTTCTACCACTCACTAATTCTAATAAAACTACTCCGAAACTGTATACGTCGCTCTTCTCATCAACTTTTAATGTGTACGCATATTCTGCAAATTCAACAAGAAACACAATTTAAACTCAGATGCAAAAGCAAATTTTTAAAAGATGCCCAACGAAGTTGTTGTCAGTGTATGAAGGTTAAACTCGATTTCAGTTCAAACTAGAGTTCTACTAGGAACACGAAAATGAACAATGCCCTGGAGTAAATAATCTACATGACCATAATCTGATTAAATAGAAACTTCACTTTGAAAATTATAGACCCCGCACAAATATGATGTTTGAAATTGCAAAGCCTATTTACTATTTAATAACAAATATAAGAAAATGTATGTACTGAATTCATTAATTATACCTGGTGCAATGTACCCATAAGAGCCGGCAATAGCAGACATGCATTCAGAAGTACCAGAATCTTGAAGAAATTTAGCAAGTCCAAAATCAGCAACATGGGCTTCAAAGTTGGAATCAAGGAGAATATTGTTCGATTTCACATCACGGTGAAGAATCGAAGGAGAACAGTCATGGTGCAGATAACAGAGCCCTTTAGCAGCTTCAACTGCAATTTTATACCTAGTATCCCAATGCAAATGACCTCCTTTTTTGCCATGAAGAACTTCACCTAAACTTCCATTAGGCATGTACTCATAAACCAAAAGATTTGTCTCATGATTCGAACAAAATCCTAATAACCTTACGATATGACGATGTCTAATCCTACCCAAAGTCTGAATCTCAGCATTAAACCCATGATCATGAGAAGACCCTGACCTACTCATTACAGAAAGTCTTTTCACAGCAACTTGATCTCCATTAGGCATTCCTCCTTTATACACAATTCCAGCACCTCCTTTTCCAATTATATTATCTTCTTTCAAAGCATTTAATATATCGTCGCAAGTAAACTCCAGCCTTTGAAATGCCGTAAATTTCCATGAACGAGACTCACTAGCTTTCTTCAAAGACCTGGCTTTAATAATAGCAGCAACAGCAAATGCAATTGAACAAAGAAGCAATCCCAACACAAGAAACAACTTCACAGTAGCCGAAAGTGGACCTTTCGAATTCGCATGGCCAGTACTATTCGAAACCCCGGATTTACAAGCACCCAAAAATGGACCACAGAGATTAGGATTACCCATGAATGATGTTGAATTGAAGTAACTAAACTGACCAGTTCCAGGAACTAAACCAGAAAGATCATTATACGAAAAATCAACTGAAGTTAAACTCTGCATACTAGAAATACTCACAGGTATATTGCCCGTTAACTGGTTCCTAGATATATTCAAGTAATTCAAAATTTTCATACCAGTAATTTCGCCTGGAATTTCACCTGAAAGCTGATTCCTACTAAGATCAACAAACGTTAACAACTTACATTGACTGATTTCCGGTGTGATTGAGCCTGAGAAGTTATTATTACTGAAATCCATCTTTGAAAGCTGCTGTAATCTCCCAATATCAGAAGGAATTTCACCAGAAAATCTATTCCCATTTAGTAATAACTTCTGAACACCAGTAAAATTTCCAATTGAAGATGGTAAATTCCCAGTTAACTGATTATTAGACAAACTGATTTGTCCAAGATTCATAGAATTCGAAAACATTTCTGGAAATTTTCCAGTAAGATAATTATCTTGTAACTCAACTTGAGCTAACTTTGGTAATCCAAGGAGCCCATCAGGAATTGAACCATTAAGAAAATTCTCACCCATTCGTATCCGATTCAACGACTCACATTTCCCAAGAGACTTTGGAATCGATCCGAAGAAGAAATTCCCTAAAGCAATTAGAGTTTCCAAACGATTACCTGAACACAAATCCGGTGGAAGATTTCCAGTGAGTTTGTTTGAAGAAAGATCAAGAAAGACTAATTTGCCATTCAATCCAAGCGTTTGAGGAACTTTGCCAGTGAAATTATTCTCCCATAGCTGTAAAACTTCCAACTCAGATAAATCTCCGATGAATTCTGGGATTGCACCATGTAATTTGTTTCTGAATAGATTCAGTAGAGTGAGATTCTTGAGCTCAGCAAATGTTTGAGGAATTTCCCCAGAGAGAATATTATTAGATAGATCCATAGATCTTAAGCTTTTTAGATGCCCCAACTCTGGTGTTAATCCACCTGAAAGCCCATTCACTTGAGCAAATAATGTATCAAGATTCTGAAGCTTTCCAATTTCTGGTGGGATTTTACCAGATAATCCACAGTTAGCCATATCTAGTCTCACCAAATCAGTAAGATTCCCAATTGAAGATGGTATTCCTCCTTCATACATATTGTAATAACCAAGATACAGCTGTTTTAACTTAGTTAAGTTCCCAATCTCTGGTGGTATAATACCACTAAGTGAGTTTCCTGAGACTGCTAAGTATTCAAGAAACTCCAATCTTCCATATTCTGGTGGGATTTTACCTTCAAAATAGTTGCCACCAAAATGAAGATGTTTGAGATTTTTCATTTCTGAAACCCCAACTGGTAATAACCCAGACATGTTATTGTTATACAAATCTAGTATTTCCAAATACTGTAAACTAGAGAGCTCAGAAGGAAAACTCCCATTGAAGATATTGTTGGATAGATTCAACTGTTTAAGACCAGAAATTTGAGAGATTTCTCTTGGTATTGGACCAGAAAATGAGTTACCAGCAACAGTGAGATTAACAAGGTTCGTAAGAAACCCAATGTCTGGTGATAAAACCCCAGTGAGATTATAGTTGGAAATGTCTAATGAGATTACCCTGTGGTGAGTAGAATCACATGATACACCAGTCCATGTACAGTGTTTTGTAGATATGTTCCAGCCTGATAATGAGTTCTCTGGGTCTTCTGAAATTGAAGTTTTAATAGAAATTAAAGCTTGGAATTCTGGCAAATGGGTTTGCTTTGCTGTAATTTGGTTGATGATGATGATGTAGAAGAGAAACAAAACCTGAAGATGATGATGAAGAAGAAGTAACCGCATTTTTTCTTTTGTGGGTTTGATTGAATCTATGCACAGAAAGAGTAGAGTAGTCATTCAGTGGAGACAGAGAAGGGGAGTGGTATTGTAGTTTTTTGAAGTTTGAAGAGTGAAGCTGCTTAGTTAGGTGAGTGAAGAGGGAGGTGTTTGATAAGATGTGTATATTCTCTGTCTGTCCTCCTAAACCTAACTACTACTATTATATGTTTGTCTTTTCAATATTTTTTTATTAGGGAAATTTTGGTTGTGTATCTTTGTTTCTAACTTTGAAAAGAATATCTACACGAGAAATTAAGAAGAAAACAAATTAATATTGTAAAAAGAATTTTTTTTTCAATTTGTATTTTAGGAAAAGGAAATTTTATTTTATTTTCTTTTGCTAGACACTTTGACAATCTCTAATCTAGTTTCTAATCTAGAATGGAAAGGATATTTATAATCCTTCGTATTTGGTTTTTAGGAGAGAAACCCAACAAAACACCTACTTCGCATCATCCCTTTGATCGACCAATCTTCAACTAGTTTATCCCCTGATTTTCCCAACCTGTTCTGACCTAAGCTTATTTGACTATGTTCGTTTATATGTAATTGTTTCGTGTATACACTTTCTTTGTGTGTTATCCTTACCCTTCTTTGTATCCGCTCTTTGGATTGAAGAAGCTGCTTCTCAACCCAATTTCTTATATGTAAGGCAGATTGTTTCTCATTCCCCCACCAGATGGTCCTGTCTCTGCTTAACAGCTTTGGAGTTTTGTTTGATTGGGGGTCTTTCGATAGGATTGTATGATCTCTTTTCATGTTTCCTGCCTTGTTAGTTTTGTTGGAGGATGTTAGATATCCCGTAAGAAGAATGTGGTTTTTCTTTTTCATTGGGTTAGACCCTTTGTTGATTCAAATTCTTAGATTCGAAACTAGTTCTTTCTGGACATATGTATTTGTTGCTTCTCTGGAAAACATATGATTTGTCACTTGCTATGGAAGATCGAGGGTTCACTCTTCGTATCCTAAACCTTTGAAAACTGATGTCACCAATACCACCAACTATGTTGCTTGATTGGGAGGCTAATATATTTCAGTACGCCTATCTTGTTCCTAATGGACTTCGTTTTATGAGAGGTCGAGTTATGATTAAGCTTTTTCAACCTAAGGTTTAGAATGTATACAATGAATAAGGTTTAGAATACATATAATGAATGTTAACAATGGCATTATTGGAATTGTGATTTGCGATTTTTTTTTAATTAAGTGTTAATTAGTTTAAGATCTATTTTTATTTTCTTTGTTAGATTTTACTTGTGTATTTTTTTTATTTTTAATGTTTAAGAGATATTTTACATTTATTGTGGGATAGAAATTGTTTTCTAAAAAAGGTAAGTATCCGAATTTTATTTTAGTTTATTTTGTACATAATTATATTAGGAAATTGTTATTTGTAGATTATTTTTATTTTTATTTTTATTAAAAAAAATGCACGCACTAATTGCATCGTCGGACTACCGATTTTAGGAAAACCCGTGGAAAAGTAAATTGAACCTGTGCCTTGGTTTGACGGGAGTTACCAGCTGAAATTCCACAAGCCTTAGCCTGTACCTGAACCAGTCTTTGATTGTAGATATATTTTACCAAGGTAACCTGAGCCTACCTATTTTAATCGAACCTTTATTTGCACGTGTATTTTAAAAAAATATCGAACTGATATTATGAGCATCAATACAATAAATATCGACATAAATTTCAAAATAGACATTATCCAACCTATAACTCTAATATAGATAATACTTGAAAATAAAATTTAAAAATAGACACTATCTGTACTATTATTATTATAGTGTAAACATCTAACATGAATTACTCCATAGGATAGCAGCTGATTATAAACTGACATGACTTGAAGTTAAATCTTAAATTTTGATCGCCATAAGATTCATATCTGCAGCGAGGCCGATCCTTGATTAATTGTATTATCTGCGTAAGGGTCCTCCTCAGCTTTTTCTTATTAAAAAAAAAAATTGCTTAGAAAATGTGATACCTTATGCATTTTGGGACCCACTAACCTAGCATCCATGAATCTGTTTAAAACTTTATCAACAAATGGAATCCTAGGAATGATCCCGACCTCAATAATAATTCAGTGAATTAGTCCATTTTCCTTTCCAGTTTAGATCATAAACTGCAGATCCATATTAATGCTTAACAGTTGATCATTATAGGAACTTGATCACTTGACCACAATACAATACCCAACAAACTTGAACTCCATGTTACTTGTAGCAGTGAGAACCAGGAAATTAGTTGACTAGTCAAACATTAAAGTTAAAAAGAAAAAAAAACTGTTTTGAGACTGACAAAGGAAGGAGAAGGAGAAGGAGGAGGAGGTTCCCATAGATTTTTGTCTAGTCCCTTGTTCTCTTTAGTCTTTTCCCAGCAAAATTCTATCCCTTCAAGTAAATTCCTTTTACACCCTCATGGATTAGAATAATTACAATTATATTTTAGTTAGGGGGTCTCTGGTTTCCGGTGAGAAAATGACTGATCAGGTTTCTCAGTAGTCTCTACTACTACTGGTCTACTGCTACCACCACCTAATCCAATAACATTTTGAAAGAGACAAGATTGTTTTTGGTTGGTGTATAACATTACAGTTCTTGGTGAATCTCGAGATTAGTACAAAGAATGAAACACAGTCAAGCAAGCAGAAGCAGTGGTCCAGATTATTGCACTATGTATGGAACAGGCTCCCAGCAGTGGTTTAACTTCATATTCGGATATATATGTATTTGAAGCTTCTGTTGTTTCTTTCTCTTTTTTTCCCCTAGAAAGTAAAAGGGTAAAACGACTAGCTAGGCAGCTACCACTGCTAAGAGTCTGTATGTACGTAGACATTCGATCAGACTAACATGATAGTAATCTAAAGTACGGAATGATCAATTTTCAAAAACTGAAATTGTCAGATTAATCCTATGTTCGGTAGTTCATAAGAGTTTAGGATTTGCACAACAATAAATAAATTGAATGTTAATTCTTCCACTTATCAGTCCTCGCTTGTGAACCCTTTTGGAACATCAGTTAACATCTGGGACTGAATGTTATGGGATTTTAGGTCACAGTTGAAATCTTGCAACCCCTAGATCTTCTTTTGTGGATTTTCATCCGGATAATTTTCGGACAGTCCAGCCTTTCTCTACTCGTATAAATATTTTAGATACAAAATGACAGACCACGTGACATGGTTATGGGGAGGGGGATTGCTTTTTTGCAGTGTCGGTTGATGAGATGTACAGAAACACAGTTCTGTTTAGAATCTTGATTAAATAGCTGATGATGATCTGATCTGATTCAAAATGGAATCTTGATTAGACCATTTTGCTGTTGAGTACGAAGAATGCATCATGATCTCTATAAAGAACTACTTTATTCATTTAGTAGTAGTCTTTTGATGGGATATCTCCATAACTCTGTCCATCGAATGATTCTATCATCTTTTAAATGGGACCCAGTTATTGATAACAAACGGTCTGAGATTGACCCCATGAATCGACGTTACTCGGGGTACGGCACTATATTTACAGTAAGATTTTAGTGTCTGGTTTGATGGTTTTGATTTAACAAGACAATTGTGGACAGCTGAAGGAATGCCACGAACCCGATTTACTTCTCTGGAATGGAATCCATTTGGTCTCTATGTGCAGAGTCTAGTGTTGGTTTTGTCTTTAGAGTCTCTACACTGCCTATTCTCTCTTGGAATCATCATGAAAAATCACTAAGTGGTGTCTTGTTTGTGTACTTAAAGTCGATCTTCTAGATTCTAACAGTGATAAGTCTCGATCCAGAAGAAAAGTACGTGAGATTAAGATTATGGATTTCGTAATTAGTGGACGTAATCACTTAATAAATCAGATATCTATCTCGGGCATCACTTTGTCTTCTAGGATTTCAAATTGCTTTAGTATTAATTTATTTTCTTGGTACTTCAATCAAATATCCAAATAATATCGTTCTCTAATTTGGAATTGGACTCGTTATTCCAAGTATATGTCATAAATCTAGTACATGCATGCATGACAGCTTAGAAAAAAAAAAATCATCTTTTCCATGATAACTAGTAGAATCCTAGGTTGGTTTAACGACACCCAAGTTGAGCACAAGGTATGATCATTGATCGATCTAGCGTTCGGATTTATACTAAGCAGCTGGAGCTGGGATTCAGTTTGGTTATCCAAAATTCAAAAGAAAATTTAGGCTTCAACTTAAACCACTTAAAGTCTGGTATGTCATATGGTGTGGTATCTCTCTTGCGACATTCGCACCTGCACTGCACACCTAGTAACAATGTAATTTTAGTACGATAAAACAGTTGAATCCGCTACTTTGGAGCTTAACTTGAGGCCTCACACAATGTTCAAGCTGCAACCCTCTTTAGCAATTAGAAAGTTCTAGCCCATGAGAGGGAAAGACATCTAAGTTCTAACCCTCTAATTCAATTCAGCTGGACCAGGTAAATCATTATTTCAGAATTAAAGAAACCAAAAACCAGACTAATACAGTACACAACAAAGATACCATCAAATTTCAATACACAACAAAGATACCATCAAATTCAATTACGTTAATTCTCATACCATCAGATTTCAATCATGTTAATTCTCATATGTTCTACTGTACAATCAATGGATGACATCCAACCCCTCAACAACGGGGTCCAAAAGGAGAACATAAGATTTTAAGAAGAGGAAAATTGTTTCATGAACTCATATTTTTCATATTTACAAGTTTCTAGTAAAGCTCTCAAAACAACAACCACCTCATAAGGTAAAAGGATCATGAGGCGGCAAAACAGTGGAAGTCCTAGACATAGTAGTGTTTCCCATGATCACATTAGGAGCTACACTTTCTTCTGCTGGCAACGAATTTACCTGCACCAGCTTTTCAGCCACCATTTTCTGTCCTTCAACTTTAGCCAACACCTCAAAATGCATCTTCACTGATTCTGGTTTAGTTTTCCATTCTGGAAACCCTTCCCAGTTAAATCCGTCTCCTTCTTTCAACTCCTTTTCCACCTCAAATTCCATCTTTACATACGTCTGTGCTGAAACATCCGCTTTCACTAACTTAAACGACCCTTCCTTATAAGCTTTCTCACCCAAAACAGAAGTCAGTAATGTTTCAAATCCGCGTAAATTTGAATTCGATCCATCTATTGAAGCTAATGGCCACATTGTTGTAAACCTATTAGGTCCCAATAAAGTCACACCATCTTTGTCATAAATACTCGAGATTGCGTTGATCTCTTTTGTTTTCGAAGGTGAGGACAACTCAACAAGACCAGGGGCTAATCGTTTTAGTTTGAGCCTGTTATCAAAAGAAGAAGATGACGAGGAAGACGACGGTGAAGTGAGAGAAGTAGGACCAACAACTCGTAGAGACAGAAGTGGGGAATTTTGGTTTCGAGAAGCATGGCGAAGATGATCAGCTAGGGTTAAGAGGCCTGAAGCAAAGTTAGCATTGGTTCTGTTCAAGGGTAATGGTAAATCGAGAGGGTGGCGCAGGCTAACGGATCTTGCTCCCGTAACTGTCACCACTGCTCCATCTGCTAATATCACTTTTCTCAATACACCGGCATCAACATCATGCTGCAAACACATAACAAATCACATATACAAAGTTAACACAGAATCTTGATCAAAATCGTCAAGTTTTCATGTTCTTCTCTATGCTAAGTTTTCATACACGCAACATCGATTACATTTCACCAATTTCCTATAAATTAGAAGAAAACAACGTTTTTTTGGCAATCATCATCTCTAAGTTATATCAAACTCTCAGGGTTTTCCACTAATACATCAGTTTAATGATAATTGACTACTTTACTATCTATCTACAAGAAAAAACAACAACGCCGGCAATCCATCATCTGCAGCCTACATAAAAATGCCTAATTTAAGCCATTCAATAACCAAACATCAATAATTCAGGACGCATCTCAATTCATTTTCACGTTTTTAACCTTTGTTGTGTAAGATCCGCGCATCTAGCCAAAATCAACAGGAATAGAAAGCCTGATTTGAACAAAACGATTATAAGATATTAGGGATGGAAATACTTACAGGCAGCGAAAGTCTCATATCTTTAGCATCTTGAATCCAAAGCTCCATAGGTCCAGCCAATTGAAACGGTGCTAAAACTGGTAAAACAGAATCATCTGATTTCACTAACCCATTCATTTCCTCCTCCGAACGGAAAATCGGCAAATCAACATATTCCCAACTTTTCACATCTTCAAGAAGCTTAAACGGAAGAACCTTATTATCAATTTCTATATCAAATTCATACGCTACAGAATGTCCAACCAACGCATCCTTGAAATCAAAACCAGATATCTTAAATTCATCACTTTGAAACCCTAATCCTTTCACAATTGCTTCTTTTAGATCAGAAATTGCTTTGGGAGTTGCTGGTTGAGTTGAAATTAGGGCATTTGAGGAAGAACTTATCAAAGCGAAGAAGAGAAATCCAATCAGAAATTTTGATCGAGTCTCCATGATCACAGAAATCCGATTATCGTTGGAATGTTTCGTCGAGATCATTTTTTTGTTTAAAGGAATGGAAGATTCGAGAGAAGGAGAGAAAGAGATATTGTTGTGAGGTCGGTTTATGGTGGTGTTTAAAAATTGGTGGCAGAGGTTTTAAAGAGGCTTACGTGGACAAGAACGTCCAATGAAAAAGAAGTACGTGATGTAAAATGAAAGCTGATTGGCTTAAGGTTGTTGGTTTTCCATAAAGAGTTAGTTTGCTCATGTGTATTATGGTTGTCCGTTGAATGCTAAAGTAAATCTTTGGACGTTCGATGGAGATTATATTGTTGGGCTTTAGATTGATATGGGTATGAGCATGGTAAGGTCCATAACATTGTCATCCCAACGCTTAAAAAGCCTAGACAATTAAAACTTCCATGGTGATGGAGTTCTAGTATTTTATTGGTCAAAAAAGTATTTTGTGATTTAGACGTCTAAAATAAATTCAGTCTTAAATTTGCTGTTATGTTTAAGAATTATTATATTTTTTTTATATTGTACATACACTTAATGGTACCGGTAGGTGTCAATTACAGGTTACAATGGAAGGACAACACCTCATATCGACGATCTATTTTAATAAAAATTATTGTTAAATTTTATATTTTATATCAGGAAAAAAAAACCACATATATTTATATTTTCTATATAAGATCTTAATTATTTTTAATTATTATTCTTACCAAATAACTATTCAAGTGATCTAAATACTCCTAAGTGTCATAATAAAAAGAATCATTGGAAATAATTTTAAAAATAATTTATTTTGCAATTTGTACCAAAATCATGATAAATTTTATACCAATCGAATAAAAATGTTTTAAGAAACATCAACCAAAATATTGCTCCAGAATAAGTGATGTAATTCTGAAATGATATCATCACTGACTACGTTGTAGTTTAGCTACCATCACAGTGTGTGTTAACTGCAACATCCCAATTTTTGGACCCGGATTCTGTTACGAATCCAATATCCAAAAATCTGAAATGTCACGCCGATATCATAGCCGAAATCCGTCTAACTAACCCAAGTCCAAGCCCAAAGTAATTATTAGGAAACTTTATTTAAGTTCAATTTAATAATTGTATCACAGCGGAAACTTAAAAATTTATTTTAAAAAATTTAATCATCGATTTTTCATAATTTCAAAATAAGACAAAACTTAAAACACCTTAATTTTTAAATAAAAATATTTTACCATTGTTAAAAACTAAGGAATTAAACCAAAAACAATGTTTTCAACGCTAAATCGTGAAGTGAAAAGTAACTAAGGCGTACTCATATGATTCTATGGCTTGAAACTGTAATTCATCACATATTAAAAAGAGAAATATGAATAAATGCTAAAATATTTATAATCATTTCAATGAAGACCTAGTAGAATCAATTGTCCTCTATAATTTATTGCAAACTCATGAACAACGATAATTAAGATAAAAAAATAATATATTAAATTATAATCACACGTGTTGTACCGCAATGCGGCTGCCTACGTACCTACAGGGATCAAGCACGACCATCGTTCATCAAATAATGTTTCACAATTGAAAATCAATTATATGGAACAAAGTTAAGACTATTATAGTTACCCTTACATGAAAAGCTTGTTCAAATCATTAAATTACCGTTCAACCTCTGGGAGTATGCTAACACTCTGGAAAGTAAATACCACTTGCACTCTGGGAGTATGTTAACATCCTGGAAAGTAAGTATCGCTCGCACTCTGGGAGTATGCTAACACCCTAGAAAGTAAATACCGCTTGCACTCTGGGAGCCTGTTTCAATACACACAAGAAAATCCGCCCGCGTCAAGGGAGCTCCACTTGGGTTTAGGGAACAACCATCCCAAGGATAACTCGTATCACATCAAATTTAATCAAAACAAAATCTGCTCGCGCCAAGGGAACCCCACGTGAGTTTAGGGAAGATCGCATCTTAGTAGCCAAAGGAAAAGAAAGCAAAAGCGATTCCCGTAGTAGCGGCGAGCGAAATGGGAACAGCCTAAACCGTGAAAACGGGGTTGCAGACACCCCGGCAGTGATTAGGGGTCGCTGCCCAGGAACCCTCGTCCCACTCTAAAACGTACACATATAATATATATAATTCCAGCGCTACAATAATACCACAATCATGTTAATCAACATAATAAAATAATGGATTCACATTTAACCTTATGATAAATAAAATGTGCTCAAGGTGCGCGAAACAAGGTTTATAGAAACCACCTGGTCGTATGTTTTCCATTATGCAATATAATTACACTGTTGGAAAAATAAGTGGTAAAATATAACCCATCATTAGTACAAATTCTAACCCAATCTTTAAAAGCCGGCATTCTATAAGAGCATACAACATTAGCTCATGTTATTTAAGGTGTTAATCTATGGATTACATACAACCAGTAGTTTTACTAAATAAATAAAAGTCGCACCCAACTAATTTGTACATGAGTCACCTAATTGGTTTCTGCACTTGCCTCCGAATATCACGAGAATATTTTAAAACATAGTTACGGTACTCATTTGTACATATCCAAAGACGGTACAGATAGTACAAAATTCGCTCGCGCTAAGGAAGTCCCGTGTGAGTTTAGGAAATAATCATCTCAATGATAACTCGTATCCCATCAAACTTAAAAAAAAAAAAAAGATCCGCTCGCACCAAGGAAGCCCCACGTGGGTTTCAGAAAAATCGATCATTTCCAAGGATAACTCGTATCCCTTCAACCAACGCATTTAGGGGTCGCTGTCCGAGGACCCTCGTCCCACTCTAAAACATACATATATATATAATTCCAGCGCTACAATAATACCACAATCATGTTCATCAACATAATAAAATAATGAATTCATATTTAACCTTGTGATAAATAAAATATGTTCAAGGTGCGCAAAACAAGGTTTATAGAAACCACCTGGTCGCGTGGTTTCCATTGTGCAACACAATTATACTGTTGGAATAATAGGTGGTAAAATACAACCCATCATTAGTACAAATTCCAACCCAATCTTTGAAAGCCGGCATTCTATAAAAACATACAACATTAGCTCATGTGATTAAGGTGTTGATCTATGAATTACATACAACAGTACTTTTACTAAATAAATAAAAGCCACACCCAGATAATTTGTACATGAGTCACCTAATTGGTTTCTGCACTTTCTTCCGAATATCACGAGAACATTTTAAAACATAGTTACGATACTCATTTATACACATCCAAAGACGATACCCATTTGTATACATCGAATTAGAAACTGCACACTATACTGCCATATATTACCAAGTGAAGAGGAAGGCAAGGTGTGTGAATGAGGTTGTCATAGATTTGACGTTAGTGACATTTCTGAACAAGTGAAGTTGCATTTGTTTCCCTGGTGCTCCCCTTCGTGCATTTCTTTCAGGTTAGTCTGAATATCCTCTTCTGCTAAACATCGCAATAAATCTCTGCCAAAGCTATTCCGGTAGAGTACTTCTTCGTGAAAAACAATCTATTGGCTTTTCGAATCAATCGTGCCACTTCCCGCTTTTCTTGAGGTAGGACATTATCTCGGAGATATTTGATATATAGGTCCCGCCAGTCCCCAGCATGGTGTATAGTCAATATCTCTGACTTCTGTAGCAGGATTTGATAATTAGAGCAAGACCCCTGCAACGATCGGGATTATGCTTCCATGGTGGGCCAATAATACCCAAGACGTTGGAGACGTCTAGACAGGGTTACCACTAGTGTCTAACCACACATCTCACGATGTACTCGATTAAGTTTCCCTTGTGCTTCATTATCTTCCAGAAATCTCGATAGAGATCCATCTGAGGCATTTGTCAGTTGGTGCCAACACGTATAGGTGCTATGACCATGACCTAGGTGCTGCAAGCACTGATGCCCGGGCAGACTAACAAAGTTATGCCGCTGGTGTAGTGATTAAGCTAGCCCTAGTGTTGGCAAGGTGATACGCTGGTGTTTGCCATTGTTGTGGCCATGGCCTATGCACTGCTAGCGCTAGCACTTGCCAGCATCGTGGCCATGGACATGGCCTTCTTTGGGCTTCTCAATCACATGAGATCTAGTGTTATCATTATGCTTTACTTTTATGTAGTGCATACAGAGCCTATTCAAGGAATTCAACCATGGAAGTTTGCGACTTGAGACGATGTTTCATACGACTCTGCATTTAGATGATATGCATCTAATTAGTGTTTTCATTCAAGGATGGCATAGAAGCTCATTCTGAGTGTTCATAATTTTGCGTAATCAGCGTATTTTGATTAATGCGGATGGTTTGCATGGACGCATATGAAATAACGAGGGTTTAGCCGAGCTCTGAAATTTTGCGGGCGCGTACACATATATATATAAAAAGAGCTACGGGATTAATGTAGCCATGAGATGAATACGTATTCCCAAATCTCTTGTGGAATATGAGAAAAAAGTACGTATCCATAATTCTGATTCCGGGTCAGAACATTTATACATATATATTTTATTTTATGTCTCTGTAGATGAGCATATGTGATATTACAAATTTCTTCCTTGTCAAAAATCCACCATCAACAAGTGGATAAAATTGGAGTGATTAAAAGGTGTAAGTTTGGGGCAAGTTGGGTCAGGGATAGAGGTCCTTCTTATATAAAGGAAGTCCAAACGGCTAGTTTTTTCGAAATACTCAAAATTTAGGTGAAATATTATGTAAGAATCGTTCGATATGTAAGAGAACATCAAATGATTCTGGGTTATCGAAAATGTCAAAAAGTAGGCTTCATAGAATCGTTTTATATTGATATACACATCAAATGATTAAACAACAAGAAAAATTAGCCTTTTCTCTTCTTAGAATCGTTCGATATGGATGCCTACATCGAACGATTCTAGGCTAAAAAAACAACTATAAAAATTTGCATTTCTTTGTTTAGAATCGTTCGATATGGATGCCTACATCGATCGATTCTAGGCTAAAAAACCAACAGAAAGTTTGTTTTTTTTCTCCTCCTAGAATCGTTCTATATGGACGCCCACATCGAACGATTCTAGACTAAATCAACAACATAAAATTTGGTTTTTTCTTTGACTAGAATCGTTCGATATGGACGCCTATATCAAACGATTCTACCCTAAAAAACCAACATAAAATTGGTTTTTCCCAAGTTCATAGAATTATTCTATATGAATGCTAACATTAACCGATTCTGTATCCCTGGAATAAGTTCGGCATTTTCTGTTCAGAATCGTTTGATAGGTTTATCCACGTCGAACGATTCTGACAATAAAAACAACCAGAGTTTCAATGATAATTGACCCAAATTATAGGTCTTTTGTCACGTCTTAGCCAACACAACAATTTTAAAACCAACTAAACTCTTTCCTTCATAAACTAATAAACCTAATTATCCACATATATGTTTAAATTTGAACGACATAACTTAAAGACATAATTATCCAAACTGAAAGACATAAGTTTGAACAACAAGAATGCACTCATTCAACCACATCACCGCCTTGATCACAACCACGACCACCTCGACCTCGTTTTACAGGCTTTGTTGGTCATCTCTTCCTTGTACACTGCTTAATTCACCCCGAGCATCCTTTCTCACTCTTAGTTTTCTTATTGGCACCGGCTTCACCGCCTCCCCAAACCTAGCACCATCTTTTTCATCCTCCTGATCCTGGTATTTTTCAATCTTCTCCTAATTCCCCACAATATGTTTTCCTCTCCCGATACACATTTTTGCTTTGCTGGTTATATACGTGATTCGTATTATTTGTTTTCATTTCAAACAACAAACAAGTTACAGTTCATGCTAAACCCTCTTAACATACCAAAAGAGACCAACACACGTACCAGAACATCGAGAGATCTATCCCGGTTCTTGATCAAAGGGCTTTTGTCTATTTATATCACACAAGTATGAGAAAAGTTGAGATACCACGACATATACTGTAGGACGGCTTCAGCATCTTAGTTCGTATCCCTACCCATTCCGCATAGGTTAGATGACGCCCTATTCTTTCAAACAGCTTGAGTTGGTAAAGGACAATGGACAACCTCAATGTCGTTCTCAAGGGAACTACATTTATCTATGTCAAAGTGGTTGCATCAGGGATATCTTGCACAACACCACATTGTCTCGCCACTCTTGTCGGGTTATACATTACATAACCTTTGGGGTGAAAAAGAGGTCCATGGTAACGTTGTCTTGACGCCCAACCATTTTTCCTTCTGCAAAAGCTTCCTTGTAAGGGTTAAAGACAACATCCACCGTCATCTTTTTGTCCATTTGCCGCCTCATCACAAGGGGGTCCTTCTCCTGACTCTTCATCTTACCATTAAAGGAGTATTTGCTTCCACAAAATTCTTCATCCCAATTCCCTTTCAGAAAACTTTGGGAAGTGCAAGTATATCCACACATGGAGAAGGTACACATTCCCTCCAACTTGGGTTCTGTCTACCTTAGTATACTTTCTCATCTCATTCAACAAGTATGCAAGAAAAGCAGTGCCCAAGAGTACTCGCGGACTTTCTCCAATGGTTCCACTAACTGGATGTAGTTAGCGTTCACCCGAGAACCGGAAACATTAGGGAAGATAAAAAATATCAAGATGTAAAGAACATACGCGGTGACGGTAGCATTGATATGATGCAAGGTTAGCTCACCTCTTTCATAAAAATCCTTTGTTCCCGAGAACTCTTCCCTAAGGTGGTTGAGATGGAATATTCTCTGCTTTTTCTCTTTCACCATCGTCATCTCCCTCGTGGTCTTGTCCGCATACCAACCAAAGATCTTAGAGGTGAATTTGTATATATCCTCCAAACTAACCTCATTCATGTAGTTGGGGACCTTCACGGCTTTACCTCCTACACTCAGACCCATGACCAAGTGCACACAGTTAGGGGTTATTGTCATTTCCCTGAACAGAAGATGTAAAGTATTCATTTCCGCGTAACATCTTTCGAGGAAAGCAGAGACAAGGGGCTTGTCATACCAAATCATGGAGTTCTTGACTCCATACATCAACCCCGTTTGTTCAACGATCCGTTTAACTCTGGGTGCTTCTCTATCCAGTGGCCATAACTCCATTTTGCTGATTGACGATTGGTGTTTTGGAAGACACACGACATCGGTGTGATCCTAAATAACATATGACGACAAATTAAAAAGTACATTAAGCTTAAATAAAAGTAGACGATCTATACAATAAGGTTGAGATACTTACCAATATGGTTGCACATATCTTAACATCCCAATTGTGATCGTACCCCCATAACAACTTTCCTCCGTCACCCAGTAACCCATGAATGGCCTCATTGGGGCGGCGACTTAACAACGTCTCGGGCTTTAGCAAGTATGCTCTTTTCTTCTTCATTCATGGCGCTGAATCTTTATCTCCTTGTTGATCTTGTGGTTGTCGTGGTGGTGTTCCACCTCCTCGTTCTTCTCCATCATGGCTTTCGTTATCTTCCTCATCACTTTCCTCTTTACTTTGAACTTTTTCAGGCTCTGTCTCAGAAGACAAAGATTCTTCTTCTCTTTAGTGCTCCACTTCAATTGATTTATTTATAGAGGCCGCTTTAGCTTTGACCGTCGAACCCCTACGATGTCTAGCCGCCAACTTCTTGCCGTCCTTTCGACGAGGTCTGAAGCTTTAAGTAGCAAGATCATGTTTTTTCTTCTCTCTCTCTTTCAGGTGTCGTTCCCTTTCCCTTATCCCTAAAGAGTACAACAACATATGATAATCAACGATCAAATTCAAGTGAATTTAGGAATTCCAAGAGTAGAATAAGCCATCATGATACATCAACATCTAATGATCCTAGCATTATACACTAATGAATCGTTCGATGTTGGTGTTCATATCCAACGATTCTAGGATTAAAAACCAACATAAACATTGGGTTTTTTTTATCCAGAATCGTTCGATAAAAATGTCCACATCGAACGATCTAGAGAAATGTTCGGTTTCTTCTCGACCCAGAATCGTTTAATAGGAATGTTCACATCCAACGATTCAGAGAAATGTTCGGTTTCTTCTCGACCCAGAATCGTTCGATAGGAATGTCCATATCAAACGATTCTTGGCCGATGTTCTTCCTGACTTTTCATTTTCTTCTGAATCGGACGGGGGCATGAACATTAACCGAGTCAAATTGGAATCGTTTGATATGGACATGAACATCGAACGATTCTGGTTTTCATAGAAAACCCAGAAATCAAATTTTTTAAATTTTTGAGTGTGGGCATGTGACTGAAATCTAGTTTAGAGTGGTTGGATGATAAAAAAGTAACTTATTCGAGCCATTTGTTGTATCGGTTTATGTCCAATTGTTTGTATAATTTGTGGATTGCTTCCACTAGGTTGAGTTGCTCCAATGAGATGCTTTACTCATTTTGGCATTTTCGTTATATAGAAAAATCAATTGATTAATCATTTTTTGAATCGACGATGTTTCAGTTTGAAATGGAAAAGAAGAGTGAGAAGAGAGAAGAAGAAGAGAAGAAGAATAAGAGTCGTTTCTTATGAATAGGTAAGAGTAATTAGTTTTAGTGATTGATTTTACTTTTATTTTGTTATTATGTTTTTATAGAGGGAAAGTTAGTATTTTCATCCAAATTTAGACATCCCTTATCTACTAAAATGCGGGGACATAAAATTGGATAGCCCAAAATAATAGGGGTACGTCTGAAACTATCCAGGAAAAATTAAGTACTACCCACGCCATACATGCCACGACTATAATGCTTATCATAGATTCATAGCACACTCAGAAAAGGATGGTAACACTTTGAGATGAAATTGCATTGACATACCTCAGTTGTTGATAATTATATAAGGTTGGTTGATTTCTTGGATTTGATTCCTTGAGTTGCTTTACAATAAGAGTCGGTATGCCTGATTTTTTGAATTTCTGAGTGATTAAGTGACCAATAAATATTGTTAAAAATGATCAAATTTTGCATGATTTATAAAAGGGTACCATTATTAACGGGGTGGTACCATTTAAATGATCTGACGGTCAGGATATGTTAGCAATTGTTTGTCCTTTATGTGATAGACACATTTATGTGTCTAATTTGTTCCCGATTTGTTTATTGCTAAAGCTCGATTGTGTACCAATTGCGTCATTTTATGCAATTGTATGTATCTTTGGAGAAATAAAAATTTGGGAAAAATTGGCTCAAACAGTTATAAAGGCATCCAAAAAGTTATAAAGGCACCCATGCCTTGGATTAGGGGCAACCACTCCTCTCACATTTGAAAAAATTGTTTTGGCGGGAAAAGTACTCTCTTAAATGAGAGAATCTGTAAAGATTTGTATGAAGTTATTTGAAGATTTCTTTGGATGTTATGTCATGCATATACTCATTAACAGAGTATTACGTGATTAAAAGACAACAAAATCAACACAATATTCGATTCAAGCACAAATCAGGGACAAACTCAATCAAGTAAAACATGGAGATTTTCTTTCCTGTTTATTGTGATATTGTTTCTATCTTGCTCGATATGTATTTGGATAACTGAAGAAGCATGTATGAGGATAAAATCTCGTGATTAATCTTCATGAAAGAAAATCAGGATCGTGATCAAGAAAAAATCAGATGAAGATTTTCTTTTACTGCCGAGAATTGATTCTCATGATTGAGAAGATTTTCACGAGTTAATGAGGATTGGAGGTGGTTCTAGTATAAATAGGGAGTCAATAGAAGCATTCAGGGGGGTCTGGAGAGACCAGAAGCTTATAATCGAAAATCAGAAATTCTGCTCGTGATGATCATGATGAAGAAGATGAAAAAACCGTTGCCAAAAGTTTGAATAAATCGTCGCCGTAGATGTGTATTCAAGTCGCCTATTCTTTTGAATTTAACTCTTTTGTAACAGCTAGCAACAGTTATGTTTTCTTCTCTGTAACGTTTATATTCGTAGCAAACTTTCTGTGTCAATTATTTTTCCTCTTGTAAACACCTTTTTGAGCCATGAATGAGTATTTTGAGAATGTTTTCAACATGAGGAGATAAACCCCATTTGATGAGGTGATGGAGGAAGCCATTGTTTCAATAAAAGTGGTACATTTTTATTTTAATTAATTTTTGCAATTATTTTTATGATTATTTTCCTTGGTTAAAAATTTGATTCAATGATTTTTATTAAGCTGTTGTGATTACGTTAGATGGTACATGCTTAGCTTAAGTGTTTTGATGTTCCATGCTTTTGTTATACAATTGTTAATTTAGAAATCTACTTGTTGCAATATTTTAGAATCAGATTAAACGAAAGAATTGCATGAATATTGAGTAGATTGAATCACTTTAATTGGTTAATGGTGAAATCCATAACCTCGGTAATTTGTGAATATTGTTTTCATCTTTTGTGCATATTTTTAGTTTAAAAATTATTTTATTAAAATCTAAATTAAGTCTTCACAAGTTCGAGAATCGAATCTATTTTACCACTATTAAAAATTACATCAATTTTTGGCGCCGCCGACACGGACTTGTTTTTAGAATTGTGTTTAGATTTTTTTTAGATTAATTAGTTTACTTAACTTTTTTTAGGGTTTTTATTTTTCTTTTTAGAAAATTGTATTAGGAAATTCTTATTATTTTTGTAATTATTTTAGGTATTTTTATTTTTTCTTATTTTTGGACTTTGGACTTTGAATTTTTGAACTTTATTATTAATTTTTTTTAAACCCCACGAAAGGGTATTTAAATATAAACTGTAACAGGGAAGGACGACAATTACGATATTTTCTCGGCCCCTCATGTTCGTACACTGACATAGGAGTCGGTGGCCTGGTACGGGAGGTAAGACTTTAACCACCCACGAATCCCCTGTCAGTGGGTTTTCTGTATTCTTTCGTAATGCATATATGTTGAGGACTTGAATACGGAATTAATTTTCTAGTAAAGGGCAAGGACTGGCCATATAAGATAAGGACTCGATTTCATCACTGTTTCCTTCTTGCCCGCCTTAGGAACACGTTACCCAACGTGAATCTAAGCTTAAAATTTGACTAGAAAGAGACCTATAGAGTAACAAGCTTATTAGAAAATCATTCAAAAGGATTGTATTGGTTACTTTATTAGCCTAACTCAAGGTTCAAGAAGATTATTTTAAGTTGATTAGAGCCGCCTTGTAACCCAGGGAAAAGTGCCAAAGAGACAGGGTTATCAAAGCTCCTTAGAGCTTATCCTGTTTGTCTTCGACTTAATCTAATTCAGATCGTTCTAAGAGGTTTGCTAAAACTCTAACTAGTTGCCTTTTGGAAGAATAGAAGCTGGTCTAGAAACAATCTAAGTGGAGCCATCATGCTTTTTGTTTGCTAGATTCAATAGGTTTGATTTGGTTGAGTCGGCTTTGCTTGTGTATGTTTAGAACCCCTTCCGGTAGGATTTATTTTTAGAGTTTATTTTTGTATATATTAGGAAGTTTTTGTTAGAAAATGTCGAACTAGTATTATGAGGACCAATACAATGAATATCCGACTGAATTTCAAAATAGTCATTTATCATACTATCAACATGGTGTGGATAGTAGTCGGGACCACCACCAACCTTTTGGAGGTTATTGCTCATACCATGGTGATCCCAATTACTATTCATATACACACCCATCTTATGAATATGAAAATGAGCAAAATTCGAGTTCTTTGTCTTGGAGGGATGCCCTAGAGAAGTTGCAACCTAGTACTCATCATGAACCTATTACACCTCTAGAAGAATCTCTCAAGCAGATAACTGAGTCGACACATGGGAGTAAGATGTTAATGAAAGAAATTCATGAAGAGTCATTAGAACAGAATAAAGGACTTGCAGCTTTAAATACCGCTCTCAGTGAACTTAAGACATATTTAGTTGAAATTGAAGAAGAAGAACGGTTAACTGCTGATATTGCTCAAAATGAACTTAACTGTCAAAATAGTGTTTTCAGTTTTACCCTTGATAATAATGAATATTTACCTAATTTAGAGGATGAGGTTAGAATAGAAGACACTACGTATTTAGATAAAGTTCAAACATCTTCATATTATTATGATGATGATTATAGTGTTGATGAAGAAATCCGTAGTCATAATGACGAGGAAACTGTTACACCAATTGAGCATAATGATAATAATGTTGTCTCTATTTTAAATCCTAATAATATTGATGATTATTCACCTATTCAAAAGGAAAAGAATTTGACTAGAGATAACATTGCTTTGGACATAGTAATATTTCCTTGTTCTTATGAGTATGATGATGTTTTAGAGGAACGAGTTTGTCCTGAGACTAGTGATTTGGAGTCTAACGATTCTAAGACAATAATCTCTGACGAAGATGATAGACTCATAGAGAATTTTAACGTGATAGAGGATGATTTGATTCAGGTTGATAGAATTGTTTCCCCAGTGGATTTTGATGTCCCAGACACCCAACCTTTTCAGGTCCCAGAGGCTCAAATACTAGTGATCTTAGGTCATCCCTTTAATGTCATCATAAATTTTGGAAATTGAATAATTAATTTTTCTTTTGGTAAAATGGCTAATGAACTGAATCTATTTAGTATGAGTAGACAACCTTCTTGTGATATCTATGATTTAGAAGAAGTGAACATAACTAGTACTTTAGTTCAGAAATCTTTACCAAACACTTTGTTAGAAGATCCATTAGAGAAATGCCTAGCCCACTTTGTGTTTGATGTTGACGATGATAGTGTTATTAACGAGGTGAATACTTTGTTAGATTCTGCACCTTTGATGAACATTTATAATATATGGAAAGCTAAGTTTGAACTTCTACCAGTTTCTAAGTCTACCTTATTTCCTCTTATAGAAGAAGCTGAGTGTAGTTCTGACCTGAAGGACCCTAGAAACCAACCAATAGTTTTTAGTCCATCTGAGAGTACTGTCCACACTAAGTTTGGGGGTACCGATGATTCTTGTGATTGTCAAGTATCCATGGTTAAAGTCTCTCACTTGGGACTTGACATTTGTGCCTCTACCATATTGCGAGATTATCTTCATACACTTTTTCCTGAGCCTAACTATGTCCAAAAAGAACTTCAGTTGTTAGAAACCCATCCTCTGGTTAATGTGGTTTACCCAGGCGTACCAAGATTGACTTTGTTTTCCCACCAAAATATTTTCTTCCATATGTGGGAATGTATGAATTTCAAATGTGTCAGTTACTAGAGTTTGGAACTAAACCTAATTATTATAGAAAATTAGAACCGACACATTTTCTCAAGAATGACCACCACTTTCGTGTTTTCAATTGTGGTCAGTTGTTCTGGTCAAATCTGATTGACGTTAGGGACCCACAACTTATCAGGTTATTATTATATGGTCCGTAAGTTGTGGCTAATCTTTTCTTAGTCTGGCCGAATACTTTAAACTTAGCACTTCTTGGGAGGTAACCCATGCTCATGCGACACTGTAATATCTTTCCTTAACTCTTTTCCTTCGATTGGTAACAGTTTCTCCTTGTTCATATATTTAATCATTCATCTTTAGAGCATTGAGGACAATGTTAGATTTAAGTTTGGGGGTAAGGGAGAAACTTTTAGTGAAACATGAAACTCCAAAATCTAGAAACTTGTGAATTATTCAGGATGACACTAACCATTCTAGGTAGATGGAAACTTAGCTCTTTTTCTATAGGAATTTGTGTGCCTAGTTAAATGGTCTATTCATAAAAGGATTCCTAGCTCAGGTGTTAGAAATAGCATGATAGTTGTCACCATATCTCGGAATCTATCTTGACCATATCACCTTCTGTTTTTATTTTTGTAATTTTTGTGCTTCTCTAAGTGATTTGGTGGGGCACCAATATCAAATTGTTATCACTGTCAGGATGAAGTGTTTAAGATCAAGCCCCATTATTGTATTAGTTAGACCATTATTAAAAAAAAAAAAATTGATTGACACTTTAATAGCAATACATGTATGTTCTCCCTGTCTCCGTCGCCTAAGCAAGCGTGGAATGCAGGATCCATGAGAACTTTAATGTATGTTGGTAATACATTTAAAATATTTTCAATAAATCGACCGCTGGGACCCTTGTATATACCAGCTGAGTCGATAATTAGTTTAAGGAATAAGACTAATGGGAGTGTATCTTAAGCCATTCATCCTGGCACTGACCTTCAGACAGATATGGGAAACACCGCTCACCTTAGTCAACACATGCAAACTTCATTTTGTCTATATCCATCTTCTAAATATTTCCATGTGATTGTACTTTGATAGATTCTGAGTATCGTGGCTGAACAACTGTTTAAGTAGAGTTTTGAATTCTTGTATGAATTTTAGTACGCTGAGTAAAAACTCGTGCACAATAATTGGACTTATATAGGGTAATGATTCTTATAGGCGAAGAATTTAGTATGCCAACTAAATAGTTTGTTTAGTGTCTATCCTCAATCGTTCACAGGCACCTAGAATTTGGAGTAAAGGTTTTGTGGTACACCGCTTGTAAACCCTCGCGAGACTAAAAGTCGTCCGATAGGGACACCTATGGGTTTAAAAGTTTATTGCACACGCTAAGTGCAATCGCGATGCCTGCGAAAGTGAGTTAGGATTTGTTTTTATTTTCTAGAGTAGATTTTCTCGGGGACTAGCAAATAATAAGTTTGGGGGTATTTGATAGAAATATTTATGTGTCTAATTTGTTCCCGATTTGTTTGTTGCTAAAGCTCGATTGTGTACTAATTGCGTCATTTTATGTAATTGTAGGTATCTTTGGAGAAATAAACATTTGGGAAAAATTAGCTCAAAAAGTTATAAAGGCATCCAAAAAGTTATAAAGGCACCCATGCCTTGGATTAGGGGCACCCACTCCTCTCACATTTGAAAAAATTGTTTTGGCGGGAAAAGTACTCTCTTAAATGAGAGAATCTGTAAAGTTTTGTATGAAGTTATTTGAAGATTTCTTTGGATGTTATGTCATGCATATACTCATTAACAGAGTATTACGTGATTAAAAGACAACAAAATCAACACAATATTCGATTCAAGCACAAATCAGGGACAAACTCAATCACGTAAAACATGGAGATTTTCTTTCCTGTTTATTGTGATTTTATTTCTATCTTGCTCGATATGTATTTGGATAACTAACGAAGCATGAATGAGGATAAAATCTCGTGATTAATCTTCATGAAAGAAAATCAGGATCCTGATCAAGAAAAAATCAGATGAAGATATTCTTTTACTGCCGAGAATTGATTCTCATGATTGAGAAGATTTTCACGAGTTAATGAGGATTGGAGGTGGTTCTAGTATAAATAGGGAGTCAATAGAAGCATTCAGGGGGGTCTGGAGAGACCAGAAGCTTATAATCAAAAATCAGAAATTCTGCTCGTGATGATCATGATAAAGAAGATGAGAAAAACGTTGCCAAAAGTTTGAATAAATCGTTGCCGTAGCTGTGTATTCACGTCGCCTATTCTTTTGAATTTAACTCTTTTGTAACAGCTAGCAACAGTTATCTTTTCTTCTCTGTAATGTTTATATACGTAGCAAACTTTTTGTGCCAATTATTTTTCCTCTTGTAAACACCTTTTTGAGCCATGAATGAGTATTTTGAGAATGTTTTCAACATGAGGAGCTAAACCCCATTTGCTGAGGTAACGAAGGGAGCCATTGTTTCAATAAAAGTGGTACATTTTTATTTTGATTAATTTTTGCAATTACTTTTATGATTATTTGCCTTGGTTAAAAATTTGATTTAATGATTTTTATTAAGCAGTTGTGAATATGTTAGATGGTACATGCTTATCTTAAGTGTTTTGATGTTCCATGCTTTTGTTATACAATTGTTATTTTAGAAATCTACTTGTTGCAATATTTTAGAATCAAATTAAACGAAAGAATTGCATGAATATTGAGTGGATTGAATCACTTTAATTGGTTAATGGTGAAATCCATAACCTCAGTAATTTGTGAATATTGTTTTCATCTTTTGTGCATATTTTTAGTTTAAAAATTAGTTTATTAAATCTAAATTCAGTCTTCACAAGTTCGAGAATCGAATCTATTTTACCACTATTAAAAATTACATCAATATGTAATGATATCACCCCCGCTAATAATGGTGTCCCTTTATAAATCGTGAACTTTTAGTTATGAATTCACAGTAAATATGTGTCGTGATCCACGTGATAATATAGGAAGCATATGTGACATGAAATAAGACAACATGTTTATAACTCAGACCAACTCAGATCGTGTTAAAATGGTCGGTGTGATCAATAGATGCATAAAGGCCTCTATTGAAAGCGAAAGCAAGTGTACCTTGTTTAACAAAAAGAATCAAGTATACCTATGAAAGTTATTAAGAACAATTAGTTATTGGACAGATACATACTTTTTTTTTATCGATCAAACAGAATAGATTAAAAGGCACACAAGCCGTGTGCAGGCGGATACAACAAAAGATGAGCACAAAGCCCACAGAAAACCAAAAAGAATAAAGCATAGCAAAAGCTAAACAAAATCAAAGAACACAAAGAGGATTACTAGATGAAGATACATCTTGTCACCCTGAATTTCAAAGTGCAACTTGCAAACCAAAAGGAAAAACACTATCAAGTAGAAGACTCCTCAACATCCCTTATGGTTAAACCATCATGATTTTTCACAAGATTGTTAAACATGTCTTGACGATCTACCTCCCCAGGGGGAAAGTATAAACCCCAAAGAGAACCATAATCCATAGATGTTGATACCTCATTAGGAGCTCTATATTTTGAGAAAGTTTTATTTTTTGTACTTAAAAGAACCAGTGGGAAACATACATGTCACTTTAGCTTTTAGCTTTAATTTCTTACTCTTTACTAGAAATGACTCCGATGAGGTCGGCTTTGTTATGCTTATCTCTGTATCTTCCGAAACTAGTTGAGAAGTGGCAACCTCCTCCTCCTCTTCCAAGGATAATCAACTAAGACTTCAAACTCTTTAGCATCGAAGGAGACTGGAATAGAGTATGGAAAATCAATATTAACTTCAATTTCCACACATGCCCTAGCATAACTCATTCTTGTTCTAACTAAAATATGTTTATCAGCAAGCAAAGGAGTACCTACCGCACTAACAATCATCCTAATTCCCTTAGCATTCCATAAATGAATAGGAATGTTTCTCAACTTTAACCAAATAGGCAATGTTTTTATTTCTTGAATATCCTGTTCAATAAAGAGTTGACATAGGCGAATTAAGAATAATTTACCTGATACAAATACATACCCCAATTCTGTGGAAGAGATCATATCTTCATCCAAATCAAACTCAAATATGAATAATGATTCTTCATGTAGAGTCATATGAAAATTCCCTTTAAGATTCCAAGCTTTTTCCATCGCAATTTTAACTACATTGAAGTCTATTCTACGACCAACAAAATACCCAACAAGAATTGTTTTGCAAACCCTAACTAAGTTCATCTTGAATATCAGTTGAGGAGATAATAGGCTTCTTCTTACCACTGATTGTTTGCGGCTTGTGGATCGGCAATTCGCAAGTTGAGAAATCCTCATTGCAGCTCTTGTCTTTCAAGAAGAATGATCTCCATTTGTCAGTCCTAAGATTATCAGGACAAGCCCCATGAGAAAACCCACTACCTTCTTATAATGAACTTTTGTTTGTATGTTTTGCTGCAATTACTTGGAAAATTGGACAGATACATATTACCAGCACATTTTGTCAAGTACTAGGTTTTCCCATTTCGTTTTTTTAGCGCAAGAGGACACTACATTAACCTCATCTAGCTTTTGGTTTTGGAGAGAGAGCTTAAGATGATAATTTATGGTTCCTTGTTGGGCAAGCCGTGTCAGGTGTTAATTGTTTTTGTTTGGGACTAACAAATGGTAACCCTAGATCATCATTTGTAAATCTTTAAAAAAAATAAAGTAAAAATCGTTTGTATATTTCGACAAGTATTAGTGTAGTATGATTGTAAAGTTGTTAGATGATGATACCAATGACCTGAATTTGAAACTCGACCTCATTGGATTTGGGATTAAAAAAATAAAAAAAATAAAATTATAAATGGATTTCGCTATGAAATTTTGAATAGAACTTATGAGAGCATTTTTAAAGAATAAGTTCATCATTAAGGTCAAAAGGGAACTCTTATAGCTAGCTTGATTATGAGGTGGCCGCATTTAATTGCGAAAGTACAAGATGTATAATAAATCATCATCTGCCAACAACAATTACTCCATATATTCATGCAAAATAGAGTATTTGAGCTTCTTGCTATATTTGTTATATTACTAATTTGGGTTCTCCCTCATATCGATCTATCTCCCAAGCTTAAATTATCTATAGTTAACATCCAAGAAAACAGGATAATTGTTTGCACCGTCCAGAGTGATGCCCATTTTATTCCACACAAGTCCAACAAATGGTAACTTCAACAACTTATCCGGCGCTTTCAACACGTCCATGTTTTTGGCTTTCACACTGACTTTTACTGACATCCAACAATTTTCGTATAAGAAAGGTTCAGTGATACTGACGTACTTTCTTTAGTCTTTTTGATCAATTTCTTTTTATATTAACGGTGAAGACTTTTAATCGAATAAAAGGACTGTTATTAACGTTTAAGTGATCCTACTTATAATAATATACTCCACTGGTGTTGATATGATTAAGAGATTATATATTTTGATGTATATTGAAAAGTGTAATGGAGCATAAATAAAGACATCACAGACGATCCCTGTAAAATTATATATATAGTTATTTAATGAAAATGGTGTGTGAAAATGTATGGGAATGATATTACCGTACACCCTATGAATGTACATGGACTGTAGAGTAATGTATGCAAGTCGAAATTGCTTTTAATTTTTATCTTTTAACAGTGAAATTGTCAAGTTTTCAACGGAACGAGGCGCTATTAGTTTAAATTAGTTTTTTATATATTATATTAATAAAATAGAGATGAAAATAATGTGATAAATCTTTAGAATAGCTAATTTTTTCTAGAAAATGTTATAATCTTAGTTTACTGAATTTAAATTGAAACTTCATGTAGTTCTAGTGACTTGCTTCTGTATGAGAAGCTTACTGTCGCCTAGCTTCAAGCCCTTGACTCGAGAACTGCACAATCCTTGAAGAATAAAGGCGCAGGATCCATTATATTAAAGTAAAGGCATACTTATACTTGTCGAAATCACCAAGCTTGCAACAACAGGAAGGGTCGAACCCGGGAAAGTTATAAAAAATCTATTTAATGAAGACATTAAAGTATCATCACGTAAACATCAGCAAAAATATATTACTCTAAAAAAAGATCACAATCTTTTCGTGGGGACTATAATTATTGTTTTCAAACTTATTAAACTTTAAAAAAATCGTTAGCTTTTAATTAATCTTTCAACTCTAACCTTAATTAATTTCGAACACATTAGGCTCACAATGGTCATATCTCTCTTTATATCTTCCGTATTCATTTTTTTAATATATATATATATTAACGTCTTCTGGGACGGTGGGAATACGTTTTCTCTGAAAGATTATGGCATATGGCCCTTGGTAAGCTGCAAAATGCTTAGATTTTAGACTTATCGAGGTGCAAATTTGGTGAACATAAATTTTTTACCGAGTACTAAGCAAGGGCCTAAGCGAGATATTTAGATAACTAGTGTGTGATAGTACCAATTTAACATTCAACAACCAAATTTTCGTCTCTTTCGAAAAAAGGAAACAACATAACTTACTATTATTGCATCACAGGGAAAACACAACTTAACATCAACAACAAAATACTATCAAGCATATGCAACTAATTAACCTTGTTATTACATTGTCACTAATCGTGATTGATAGAGAAAGACAAGAGACCCACTTGCTACATTGCGCTATCACAATAGAGACGAGTGAAAGAGATTGTTTGAAGAACTCAAAGATTCAAATTAAACTCACAAAAAGATGCTTAAAAAAACCATTAAGCGTATGTTTTAAGAACAGGAGGGTGATGAAACATGGTTGTAAATCATATACAACCGCACAAAAAGATAGCAAAAAATAAAAACCCTCATGAAAAAACTAAGGCCCGATAGCCAAATCTAGAAGCTAGCACCAAGTGTCGGGAGTGCTAGAAAAGAGGAGATGAGGACCTAGTTATAGGAAGGCTAGCCTTTTGAAGATAATCCGATATCATCAGTAGAGGAAGCCCAAAAAGCAGTGATGAGATTCTTCTAGCTATATAAACGTCACATGAGCATGAAGTAAACTAAAGTCTGATCCAATATTTCATTAATTCTTCATATGCTCCTTTAAATAACTGAGCGTAGACTCTGAACAAGATCCTTCACTGTCATGCTATACTCAGCATTCATCTGCAAGAAATAAGACATGGTTTTAATGTGGTCTAGTCGTGAACCATATATATGGATGCAATTATGTAACATATACATTATAAGCTATCTAACAAATAAAGAATACAAGATTGGACTAATTACCTGCGCCGTTACTGTTATAGCAAGAGATGAATCATCAAAAGGGATGGCATTTGAACTGATAATACAAAGATGAAGTTTCTCAATCTGTGAAAGTATTTTAACAAACACTCCGTCACGTTTTTCGCAGTGAATTCTTATCAAAACATTCTTGTGAGAAACTCTTGCTTCGATCTCAGGTAGGGGTTTATCATAAGTGGATCCAGCGATGGAGTTTTCGTTTGAGGAAGACGAGTCATTATCATCAGCATAAATTTGAGTTTTCTTCAGAAAGATAACTGATTCTACTGTTTTCTTTGTAGTTTGTTCCTCAAGTGTTCTCACTCTCTCTTGAAGCTGTTTCAAGTACTTTACAGCATCTCCAAGAACTGAAGCTTTGTCCATCTGCGAGACAAGACATGGATGGGTCATATAGTTGAAGGAAATTTTACGCCATGCGTGCATGACTGGTTATTCTAGCTAGCTATAGCTAGTATAGTACTTATTAGATAGGAGTTTGATAGTAGTTATCGATCCAATAACGCATTGCAATAATAAACTCGGTGTTGTTTATAGTTAAGGCGAGATTATATCCCGTTTCACTTGGAACTAGGATGATCAATATTCATATATGCTCAACGATGCTCCCTAAGGTTAATCTTATTCTGACTCGGAACAACAAGTGTGCTCAACAATTTGTGGCTAATGAATAAACTTTCAGTATCATATTGAATGCGTGGTTCAAAAATCACGGAAAGAAGTAAAAGTCTGAAATGAAATTCTTGAGTTTGCTGAAAAGCTAGAGTACCTTTTTTAGTTCTGGAACTAAGGCAGATAAAGCGATAAACCGCTGGCTTAGCTTCTCCCTCCGCTTCCTCTCCGCAATTACATGATCTTTAGTACAAGACTGTTGGTTATCTACCATTGCGGCAGTACTAGTCCTCTTTTTCCCTTGCTGCTTTCCTTTGGATGCAGTATTCATATTCATGTAAGAAACATCAGATGGGAACATCTTGATATTCTTTCCAGGGGAAACCACCTCTTCTTCAGGGTTGACAGGACCACCTACGTTTTCACAGATCTGGGACGCCTGTTGAGGTCTTGTAGGAGAGCTCTGACTATTTTTACCGAAAGAAAGAAATTTGGACGGAGTAGCGGACTCGGCAGGAGGAGGAGTTGTTGTGTTCTGATGATTGTGATCAGTAGTTGTGAGTTGCTTTGCAGACCTTTGGCCAGTAGTTGTGGTTTCCATGTATGCTGGGTAGGACGAAGAGAAAGATTGTCTAGTGAAATCTCCTCCAAGTGCAGCTGCAATTTGTTGTGCAGTAAACTCATCAATGGTGTCCATATATGAATATTGGTTGAGAAATGTTTGATCCTCCATTCCCTATCCAAACAAAAGAAAAACATAAAAACAGATTAATCCTAGAGACTAAAATTAGAAAGAGGGAGCAGCCAAATGAACTAAGAGTAATGATAATTAAATGATAAATACCATGTCTAATAAGCACTGAATCGACGAGTTCTCCATCGGAAAGAATTAGTTGATGATTTATCTTGAGAGATCGATGTCACTGATCGAGTTGAGCACCAGCTCTTAATTTTACCTGTAAATTAAAGACTTATAAGATCCTTAGAACATGCATGAAGCATACACGTTGAAGATATGTATATATGATTCTAGCTGACGAGTTGTAAAATCAAGATTTTATTCTAGCTACGCTAGCTAGCCAGGGATACAAGATATGAATATCTAGAAAATAAAAGAGGTAGACATGAATATCTAGAAAAAGATACACCCAAGAATTATAAATTGCACCTTAAAGAAAACAATAAAAGATATAAATTTGATAACTCAACTCTTAATATATTATCATTATGATGATCAAATACCTAAAAATGATTGAAGAATTTGTCAAATCTAAATCAAAGTAGAGAAGAAAAAACTACCTCATAATTTTGGTTTTACACCTGAACAGCGTAACCACTTAAATACTAACAGATGTGAACATTGTCTTTGTCTTTGCTATGCCACTGTTTAAATTGTGTCTCTCTATTTCTTAAATTCTCACGAGAAATGATCGGAAATGCTAGTTTCCTCGAAGATTTTTTTTTGAATTTTTTCTCGATTGAGACAAAAATGATAGCCCACCTTCATATTTTATCATCCCAATAATAGAAAGTTTGGATAAAGATCATTGGATCCCCTATTCAAAAAAACATTCGGGAGAAGATTTGAAGAAACTAACATTTTACCAAAATGATTATGTGATTGTATTGGATCACATAAGTGTTATGTACTTTTATTTTATTTTTAAAATTATTTGGAATTTCTAGTCAAGGAGAATTAGATTGCAGATTTTTGTAGTATGTTTTAATTTTTTATTTTATTTTTGTCATTATCTGTCAACGGTCAACTACAACCTTGATTAATTAATCGCATATTTTATTTGTGGGACTATTGGCAGTAACCATACAGATATAGATATAGATATAGTTGTTGACACATACAAATAATAGGAGTTTTTAGTGCATAAAGTTTGGGAGCAGATTATGCTTTGGCCTGAGATATTACCAGACAAAAGTGCATTTGGGTGCTGGCTCACCGATGCTATTTGGTCTTGATACATAGCTACTATTACGGGGTTATTTTTATTGAAAATGATTTTTTAGCAAGCCATATAACTGGTTCTTACATGTCACATGTCACATTCCAATACCCACAGTAGGTGGTAAGGGTTTTTCATGCTATATCTGTGATTTATATGCATCAATCAATAATTATCGAGCAATATTTGAGACAATCCATTATTCCTATGGATGGGAATAGGGTCATTTATTCCCTCCGTCCAAATTATATAGGTATAAACATGTTTATATTAAATTAAAAAAATATATAATAATTATAAAAATTTATATTTTTTTTATGTTATCCCTCTATTTGATAAAAATTAAAAATATTAAATTTGTTTTAGGATAATATTAATATCATTAATAAAGATATATGTATATATATTATCAAAAAATTAACCACTAAAATTTAGAACTATATATTTATATAGTTTTAAAAATTATATGTTTATATAATTTAGGTGGAGAAAATAGTAATTAATTTAGATTTTCTTAATAAGTAGACTTTAATTTTATGGTTCTCCTTAGTGTTAGCTTACACATAAATAAGTTTCACAAAAAGATACGTTAGACATGAGTCAGTTGTAAAACGTGATCCAGAAATGATATATGTTCCACTAAGAATTGGGAAGGTAATTCATAGTACGATTATTTGATTAGTTTATCTAATATAATAAAAATTTCTTACTGTAGTGAATGGATCGAGTAAATCATTTCCAATTTTCTCTTTATTTTTATTTCATAAAAAACATAAATTTGTTTAACTTAATATAATTATGGGCCATGTATCGCTATAACCGAGATAAGTAAGTCCTCTTAGTTTTTCCTCTAGTGTTTTTGTAACTACTATTTTTCCTATAGTTCATATAAAAAACAAATGTAACAAATATTCAGTATAAGTCGTACAATAGCCGTAGCTATGAGTAAAGTACTGGAATGTGTTAAGGTGAATAAGTTACTCATATAATGTCATTGAGCAAAAATACAGTGTAAATAAAGCAAACAACTAAGTTAACACTTAATACAAGAGGTTTTACGTGGTTCGGCTATGCTTATGTCCACCGGGTAATGAGTTTAATAGTTTATAATGTTTCTTAGATCTGAATGCAAGAAAGACTATGATTACAAGGAAGTGATTTAACTGAGTATCAGGGTTTTTCTTCTCTCTCTTGGCTCTCTCAAATGTTCGACCTCCTCTCTTGAGATCAAGACTAGTATTTATAGACTTTCTCTTTGCCAGCTATCCTTAGTTGCGCAGCTGATTGATGTGTCACTTTCTTGTGTCCGTTGAGATCCCACTAAGGACCATGGTCCGTCGAGAATTCTCCACCTTCTTTGCGTCCCTGAATCAGCATTTAATGCTGAGTTGGAATCCAGCCACGCGCCTGACATCTCTGAAACATACTACGCATAGGTGACGTCAGACGATAATTTGCAGATCTTCCACGCCTCATTCTCGAGATGTGATAAAGTGAATCAGGCGATGATCCGATATATCTCCCTGATTTCATACTTCTCGTATGCAACATATATCTTTGACATAGATCTTGGGATCCAAATGGCGCCACGTGTCCGTCAGAATATTTGTATTCATAGGTTTCCCCTTTTCTTTCTCATACTACCAAGGGTAGAACATGAAGAAACAAGTACTCACGTATGCCGCCATTTATCATGTTTCCCACGATCCACTTTAACTTCCATATGTGCAATCAATTTTTCCCTAGGATTTAGGATTAACTAGACTTTGGATGTCCCCCTTTATAAAAGGAAGACTTTGGAAAAAGAACAAATATTTATTTTATTCTTTCCTTTGTCCTATTCTTACTTGAGACTCTTAGCTTCTTCGCTCCCTTTTTGCTGAAGTTGTTCATCTTCAGTTTTCATCAGCTAATCTCTCTGGTGATCCAAACTTATTTTTCTCTCTTTTCTAGGTAAGTCATCCACCTTTCCTCTTCTGATTTGTATGTTGGAGTGAGAAGTTTAGGTTTTGTCTCGCATTTAATTGATTTCCCTTGCTTTAATCATGATTTTCCGTTGATGATGCTTCACTTTTGATTTCTTCATGCGATTTTTTGCTTTTGTGCTTCCCTGTTCTTTCTTTGTTTGGAATTTTATGTTCATATTTTTTAAGATTGACAATCCCACATGGCTCTGTGCTTGCCATGATTAATAATAATCACGAGATGAAATTCTCTTGAACTTCTCATCCTCATTCATTCTGATTTTGTTATTCTGGAGTGAGAAACTATTTTCTATGTTTGTGTACTTTTTCTGTCAAAAGTGGTCTGGTTGACTTTTGACTATCTGCATGTAGCACACGTGGTGCGCCGATAGATTTTTATTTATTTTATTAATTATTTTCTCTGCGCATGTGCAGTTATAATGAGGTCTCCACGACGTTCTGATGTATTTTGTAGACAGTGGTAAAAAAGGGTTCGTTCAAGACTTGTGAAGATTTGGTTTTAAACCTAATTTCTAAAACTAAAAAAATAGCAAAACTCAAACAAAGTTGATATCAAGATTAAAAGAATATTGAGGTTAAGATTCTATTATTTTCCAGTTTCCAAAATAATTTAATTCATTAATTATATTTATGCAATTCATATTTTCAATTTAATTCTATAATATTGCAACAAGTAGATTTTCAGAATAACAACTGTAAATCGAAAGCATGAAATATCAAAACCCTAGGCTAAGCATGCATCATCAAAAGAAATCACAATTGCTTAACGAAATTCATTAATCAGTTTTTAACCAAGGCAAGTAATCATAAAAGAATTGTAAAATTAGATTAATAAAAATATACCACTTTTTATTGGAAAAATAGCTTCCTCTATCGCCTCAGCAATGGGGTTTAGCTCCTCATGTTATACACTTGCTCAAAATATGTATTCATGGCTTAAAAAGGTGTTTACAAGAAGAAAAATAATTGACACAGAGAATTGAGACATTTATAAACGTTACCGATGGTGCTTTCTCTGTCACTAAATGGAACAAAAAAGTTCACAGTTTCTTTTACAACGATGTCTTAGTTTTTACGACGAAGTTCTTCTTCTTCTTCTCCAGCAGTAGAAAACTCGTTTGCAACTTTGATTTTCTTCGATTCTCACTCTCTGTTCTACCTCCAAACTTCCCATCCACCTTCTGAGACTCCTCAACACCTTATATAACCTCAACAGCCCAAAATCTCTTCGAAAATCTCTTCACTAACTCCACAGGATATTTTTCAATCCAAACTATTCTTAGTGATTTTATTTCTTTTAACAACCTGATTTCTTCCACGAACATTAACTCACAAGATTTTATCCTCTAACTTGTTTCTTTAGTTATCCCATACAATCTTTATTATGATGGAAACAATACTTACGTGAAACAGGGAAAAATCCATTTTTCACGAGATTACTTCTCTTCCCTGTATTATCTCCGTGAGATAAATATGGTCGAGTCTTGATCTGATTTTGTGTGTTTCTTTGATCAGTGTACAACTCTTAGTAAGGCAAGATATAATCTTGTCCTAAAACTCCCAAATTCTTTCCAAAATAAAATTATTTCACTTCACGCAGTTGAGAGAAGAATTGTCCCGCAAAATTCTATTAAAATTCAAAGAGGTGGGTGCCTTCATCAAATATGAAGGTGCTTTTATAAACTGGGGTGCCTTTATTAATTTTCCTGGAGTGCCTTTTACACTTTTCCGAGCCAGTTTTTCCAAAAATATTTATTTCCCAAAAACACCTACAAAGACATAAAACATCATAATTAGTACAAAATCGAACACTAACAATACATAGAATTGAGAATAATTTTGACAAAAAAGTGTCTATCAAAAACCCTCAAACTTATTATTTGCTAGTCTTCGAGCAAACCTAATCTAGAAAGATGAAAATCTTAACTCACTGTCGCAGGCATCGCGACTGCACTTAGCGTGTACAACAAGCCTTTAAATAGATAAGTCAGAAAGATAGTACCTGAGTGAAGCGTAATAATCCTTCTCTGAGGATAAGAAAATAAAAACAAAAAAAAAACAAAAAAACTATGAAACTTACTAATTTACAAAAACAACCTTGATGGTCAATCAAGGTAAGCAAGGTCCTCCAAAGGGACCTTCTCCATATCACCTGTAGAAAAAGGCTCTAAAAATGGTTTTAATCTCTTACTGTTAACCTTGAAAGTACGTATACCATCTTGAGTCTCAATTTCAATAGAACCATGAGGAAAAGCAGCACCGACAACAAAAGGACCGGTCCACCGAGAGCGTAACTTCCCGGGGAAGAGATGCAAACGAGTATCGTACAGAAGAACTTTTTGACCTGGATAAAATGACTTTCTTAAAATATTTTTATCATGCACAAGTTTCATTTTGTTCTTATACTCCTTAGCACTATCATATGCATCTCTACGAATCTTTTTCAACTCATTGAGCTGGAGTTTCTTGTGAGCTCCTGCCTTGTCAAGCGAAAAATTAAACTGCTTTATAGCATAATAAGATCTATGTTCTAATTCGATGGGCAGGTGACAAGCCTTGACAAAAACTAGACGATGAGGTGACATCCCAATGGGGGTCTTAAACGCAATACGGTAAGCCCATAAGGTATCAATAAGCCTCAAAGACTAGTCTTTCCTATAAGGATTCACTGTTTTCTCTAGAATACGTGTTATCTCCCTGTTGGAAAGCTCTACTTGACCACTAGTTTGTGGGTAATATGGGGTAGCTACTTTGTGGGTAGTACCATATTTCTTCATCAAAAGCTTAAACGGTCAATTACAAAAGTGTGACCCTCCATCACTAGTTATAGCCCGTGGTGTACCAAAATATAAAAATATGTGTCATTCAAAAAATTGACCACAATCTTATGGTCGTTTGTTTTACACGAAGCCGCCTCAACCCATTTAGACACGTAGTCTACAACGACAAGGATGTATAAATAACCAAAAAAATTAGTAAAATGACCCATAAAATCAATGCCCCATATATCAAAGACCTCAATAACTAAAATAGGGTTCAAAGGCATCATATTTATGCGGAAAATGGTTCCTAATTTCTGGCAGCGCTCACAAGCAACACAATAACTGTGGGTGTATTTAAACAATGAAGGTCAGTAGAATCCATACTGCAATATCTTAGCAGCAGTCTTCTTAGCACTAATGTGACCCCCACAATCCTGATCATGACAAAAGGACATAATACTAGACTGGTCACTCTCAGATATACATCTCCTAATAATCTGGTCTGGACAATACTTAAACAATTAAGGACCGTCCCAAAAGAAATGCTTTACCTCGGCTAAACACCTAAAACGATCTTGTTTACCCCAGTGTTGAGGCATTCTACCAGTAACAAGATAATTTACTATATTCGTAAACCAAGGTAATTAGGAAACAAAGAAACGTTGTTCATCAGGAAAACGATCTCTCACAGAAACCTCGAAAATCGACTTGTAAATTTAGGGTTGTCCAAAGCTTATTAACTGTAGGATCTTAAGCCGTTCATCCAGTATGGGACTAATCTCAACAGGATTAGCTACACTCTTCACCGTCCAACACTATGTAACTTTGGAATATTCCATAATATGCATGGGGTTAAAATTGTACGGTGATCAAATACATAAAGAAAGTTATCTAGCAAAGTTAAGTTGTTCAATGATCTTGCTTGTTCTAAGATTAGGTCAGGGAACGTTTGACTAGACCATTACACCATCCATTAACCCAATCGCTTGAAAATGTCCCGTATTTATCCATGGCCTGAACTGAAGACAACTTCTGCGTTATATTTGTTTAACTCATTTGAATTTGTAAAAAGAACAGTCTCAAGTTAAAAACAAAACTACGGAGAAAAGCCTTCTAAATTCAAATTTCAGTCAAGTTCACAACACAACTAATTAAAAGGTTAATCTAAGGAATTTGGTATGGTATACTTGCAGATAAAGAGCAAAAAACCCAAAAAAAAATAATCATGTGCGTGAACGGCAGGATTCGAACCTGCGCGGGCAGAGCCCACATGATTTCTAGTCATGCCCGATAACCACTCCGGCACGTCCACCTGATGATATTCGATTTCACTCACAATTCGAACTAATCCATAAGATAAATGATAACTGAGGTGTATTATTTTGAGACAAAAAAGACATAAAATAAAGCAAGTGGCAAAACACGTCATTGTAATTATACCTGTAATAACTCAATCAGAGAAACAAAAACAAAGTTTATGGTATATATGTAATAGAGCTAGATGGATAGAACTAGCTAATTAATTAGTGGTTAGATCCGTATTATATAAGATATTTGATATCCTTAATAGATACTATATCTTCGTTATCTATTTATTAGAGATATTTTATTAAAGGGTTGTAAGTTTAGTATCTAATTAGGATCTGGGTCGTAGAATATGCAGTTGATGTATTAGCGTTGTAGACTGACTTTGATCATTTAATTGTTTATTATAATATCCTTAAAAAATAGTTAAATGATATCATACCCTTAGCCAATTTAACTCTGTTTAACTGATCCGATTCAAATTGTATCTGACCCGATTTTTATCATCCTTGTTTCTTGATGCAATTAGTCTCTGATAGTTAAAAATTTGAAATCACCATTAATGACGACTTCTAAATATCTAACCAGAAACATAGAGGTTATTCATGAGCTAAGGTCCAAACATAAATAAATTCAAGTATAAACTAATAGGTGTAACCATAGAAAAATGAATATTGTTTTACTGCTGACGAGATTGAGAAATCCACAACAACCTCCAAACTCGAGCAAGAACATCACCATCATTCTCGTTGCGACTGCCACCATCTACATCTTAAATGTGATCCATTCTTTTTTCTTAAATATCAACAACTAAAGCCCAGATTGAGGAATAACATCAAAAATTTAACTTCATACCCCTGAATCAAGAACCAATTTCCAAAAATCAGATAAAATCCACACTTAAAGCTTTTTTTGTTATTTTTATCCATACATTACATTTGGTAATCAATGAACTAATCATGCTAATTAGTAGGGTATATCAGTAGCGACTATTCAAGTAATTTTTATACATATACTATTCCTGAATTAGATGAGATTGTTCAAGGAAAAAATAAATTATATATGAAGATCCTCAAAGTTAATAGAAATTTGATTTTTGTTTTAAGGATTTGATTTGGGGATATTTAAAAGGTTTTTTTTGGACTAAAAGAATAAGAAGTTAGAAATTTTTGTAGATGGAAAAGAATACTGTTTATGAAAGAAAGAAGTTGGGTATGGTGTGGAAGAAAGAAGATTAGCTTGCTTGCAAGTCGTAACTTGAAAAAAAAGAGTTAAATTTTAGGGTTTATAAAAACTGTTAAGATATAGCTTTTATGACTGTTGGATTGAGGTTAAAAGAGACACATGGAACTCACAGAGTCAGGTGCCAAATAGTAACCAAACAGAGTTACTCCTTTTAAACAGTCATAATATTTGTCTACCAGTCAAAAGGTCAAAAGGTCAATTAACAGTTTTTCAGGGTCTTCCGTTAGCCTACGATTCTAATGCATCAACTGTATGTTTTACGACCCAGATCCTAATTAGATAACAAATTTACGACTCTTTTACAAAATATCTCTATTTGTTATCTTGCTATATGAGCTTATACATTATTTTCATGTACAAAAAAAAAAACGACAGGTGCTCCAACTATATATGAACTCAAAAGAAACTATTATATATATATATATATACACGTTTATACATAAATCTATTTCATCTTGTATTAGATTGGTATTTACTAAAAGATATTTTAGATATTATACGTATTTTTTAGTATTATAGAAAACTAATAAGGGTATTTAACGTTTGGTACCTAATAAATGTCCAATATATTGCTTTGGTCCCTGAACTTTAAAATATTAAAGGTTGGTACCTTGACCACTCTAAGACCGTCAAGTCAAACCGTTGAGCTAGCTTTATTATAACTTCTGTTACAAAACATATGCAATTACCTTATTAGCCTTATGAATACTAACAAAGACTAGAGATATCCTAACACCAATATAACACGTGTCTGATTCTCTATCAATTACATAAATGAACGGTCTAGATCAGATCTCACATATGAGATAAACCCACCCAACAACCATCTTCTCAAACAACTGTCGTACATCCCTCCTCCTCCTTCTTCCCTACAACAAGAGTTAAACTCCACCACTGCAGTCTAAACTGCCGACAACCACCACCTTTCTTCCTTTTCTTCTTCTTCTTCTACTTATTCTCTAACAAATTTACAAGCAACAAGAAACAAAACTATTAGTACCGCCATTTTCCGTTTAAGAGAAGAAGAATTTTCGACCAAAATCAGTTAAATTATTGACTAAAAAGGTATGTTAAATGGCTTAATCTTCATATTCTTCTTTAATTTTGATAATATGAGTTAGATTTTTACAAATCTAAAGAGTTTTATAAAGTTGAAATCATTTGGGGATTTTTTCAAAATTAGGGTTGATCAGGTTGATTTAGTAAGTAGTATGAATTTGTTTTAAGTTAGTTTTGATAACTTTTTCCTGATATACTGTTTGATTAGAATTTATATGATTGAGATAAATAATAATATGGGTGTACTGTAGTTTTGTGCAAGATGGGACTGGAATGGTTGTTGTTGCCATCAATTTGTGTGATCAATGGAGAGGATTAGGAGGTGAATGAGGAGTTACGTGGGTTTCTGGAATTGGGTTTATACTAAAACTCAAATCAGTGAAGATTTTGGTTGGATAATTACCAGATGGGAAAGATGGGTATGAACTGAGATTCAAGAGGTATTTTCGAAGCTAAGAATGACATGGAGTTTGGGTCTAGGAGTTTTACGAGAGTTTGATAGTGTTTTGGGGTTGGTTTTCTGTTGAGAATTAGGTTTTTTTGGCAAATATTTGAACCGAGAAAATTAGTGAAGTAATTATTTCTGCTGCTATGGATTGTGTGGATGTAATCAAAAGGTATTGGAAAATATTTAAATGGATATGATTGTTGAGTGGTTTAGAGTGCTGGTGCGATTATGAAACTGGGTTTATTAGAACTCGAATTTGCAGGTGGAAGCAGATACAAAAGGGGGTTGAAACACACAGATTCAGTTTTTCATCAATGGGAAGAAGCACAGAAGGTGTTCGACAAAAGTTATGAACGAGCATAACAACACTAATTTAAGTCAAATTATAACCGTGGGATCAATCCATTTGTAACCATAATATCAAATTTGATAGATCACACGTTTTGTAAAATGCATGTGCTAACTGTCAGTTAACACCGTTAAATAATTAAACTAACTAATATATAGTTAACCAACGGTTTGACTTGAGAATCTTTAACGGATCATGGTATCAACTTTTCATATTTCAAATGTTAAGTACCAAAATAATGTATTAGACATTTATTGGATACCAAACGTTAAATAATCCTACTAATAATCATAGCACAAATTTAAAATTGTTAGAGAATATTCATTCATAATCCTAATCAATTTATTTTAATTTAATTTGTTTTAGTTTATTCTTCTTGCCAACTAGTAGTATATGTATATACCCTCAATATTAATTAGGTTGATGTATACCCAACAATGTAGACTGTTTGTGCCATCATGTTCGGTGTGTACGTGCAATATTGTCGGGTGCTCAAAGATGAATAAAAATACAAAATTTGGGAGCTTAATGTGAGATTTATAGATTCTTATATTTTGGAAACGTCACTTCACAGTGGACTGTTCTTACCATATACGTATGCATAATTACAAACTTATCTTCAAACCCATCTAAAGGCGGAGCCTGTTTAGAATAAGGGTGTATAATTGTACACCAAGCCTAATATTATACTCCTTCCGTTTTTGAAAAAGTGTTATTATCATTTTTTTATTTTAGCCTAAAAATAGATTAATTTGAAAAAGTGATAGTAACTCTTTTCGTGAAACAAATGTAGTATTTTTTTTAATATAAATTGGTATTCCAAGTTTATTTTACATCCCCTATTATGGGTACGAATTTTTTTTGCACATCCTTTCTTATAATCTTAGCTCTGCCCCTAACCCCCATCCCATCAAGTTAAAATCCCAGCATTTGTGTTATCTTTTGTTTAAAGGCATTTATGTTACAAATTTATAACAACTTGGAAAATCTTCAAAATTTATAAAGGCTTTCAGTGATAGAAGTGAAGCGACAGTAAATGTGGATGAATGTAACCCATCATCCTAAGGAGAAACCATAAGGAGATATAACATGGGTGAGTGTAACCCATCGAATGCTCCCGAAGAATGTAGAATCAAGGTATTAAAGATCGACGGAGGTGAGAAAGCCAATTTTAATGTTTATAAAAATTTTATAATAAGTGAAAAAAAACCAAGGTGACCATAGTTAGCATATAAAAACTCCTCCCATGTTATCATTTATAAATAAAAACCATTTAAAATAAAATTAAGATACAAATTCAATTTTCATTTATAATGTTTAAATTTAGTTTTTGTTACTTTTAAAAAAATCTTACCTTTCCTTTCCTTTTCATTGGTTTCTTCTTCTTCTCTCATTTCTTCTTTCTTCCTTCTTTCGCCCCCTCCTTCCCACCACCGTCACCACCAGCAGCAACAGTAGCTCCACCGTCACCAAACCAGTAAGAAGAAGATAGATCTATAGCAAAAGCACCTCCGTCTCCTCCACCAACACCTCTTTTTTTTTTTTTACTTTTATGTTCACCAACAGTAGCTCCGCCACTAATATCCGCAATTAACAGCACTTCCGTATCCTCCACCAACACCAGCATATTTTTCACTTTCTATGTCCTGATTTTACATCGACAACACCTCCTCTTCCCCCATCGCCTCCCCCTCCTTATCTTTTCTCCCCCACCACTACATATCCAGATCGGCCACAAACTGCAGCTCCTCCCCCTCCTCCTTCTATTCTCTACAAACATCACCAACACCTCCAGATCATCATCAAAAAAATGGTACATCATCATTGTCGAAATTAGGGTTTTATGTTGGTGAAATGTCAGAAAAAATGGTGAAACCAAATTTGGTTTCATCAAATTTTACAAAAACAGAACAACGTTGAAACCTGTGTTTTCTGTTGGTGAAATATCATGAAAATGATGAAACCAAATTTGGTTTCATCAAATTTTACAAAAACTGAACAACGTTGAAACCAATTTTTGTGCTGGTAAAATGTCAGAAAAATGATGAAACCAAATTTGGTTTCATCAAATTTTACAAAAACTGAATAACATTGAAACCAATATTTTGTGTTGGTGACATGTCAGAAAAATGATTAAACCAAATTTGGTTTCATCAAATTTTACAAAACATTGAAACCAATATTTTGTGTTGGTGAAATGTCAGAAAAATGATGAAGCCAAATTTGGTTTCATCAAATTTACAAAAACTGAACAACGTTGAAACCAATTTTTGTGTTGGTGAAATGTCAGAAAAATGATGAAACCAAATTTGGTTTCATCAAATTTACAAAAATTGAACAACGTTGAAACCAATTTTTGTGTTGGTGAAATGTCAGAAAAATGATGAAACCAAATTTGGTTTCATTAAATTTTACAAAAACTGAATAACGTTGAAACCAATAGTTTGTGTTGGTGAAATGTCATAAAAATATTGAAGCCAAATTTGGTTTCACCAAATTTTACAAAAACTAAACAATATTGAAACCAATTTTTGTGTTGATGATTTTTATCGTTGAAACCAATGTTGCTAGTGATATTGGTGGTGGTGTTGTTGGTTGGTGGTAGCGCTGGTTGGTGATGGTGGTTGTTGGTAGCGGTGGTGGCTAGAGGAGGTGCTGGTTGGAGGTGGTGGTTTTGGTGGTGGTTGGTGTTGGTTCTGGTTTCTATTGGTGGTGGTTGGTGGTGCTCGTTGGTGGTGGTGGTTGGTGTTGCTGCTAGTTGGTGATTGGTGGTTGTATTGATGATAGTGGTAGCGGCGTTGGATGGTGGTGCTGCTAGTTGGTGGTTGTGGGGTGGTGGCGCTGGTTGGTGATGGGATGAAGTTGTTGATTGGTGGTGGTGGTTGTGGGGTGGTGCTTGTGTTGGTTTGTGGTGTGGTGGTATTGGTTGATGGTGTGGTGGTGGTGGTGGTGATTGGTGATGGGGTGGTGCTGGCAGTGGCGTCAGTAAGGTGTTGTTGAGAAGAGAAGAAAAATATAAATTTTTGTAAATTTTGTATTAAAAACGTTAAAATTCTTTAAATAGGGTGGGATTGATTTTTTGTTTTGATTGTGTTAAATTAAAAGAAAGATTAATTTAGACATATTATGTTAAATGGGGTTTCTGTGTTACTTTTGTTTTAATGAATTTTTTATAGATGATCTTTGGATTTTTAGCCCACGAACCGTAAAATTTTTGTTGGAATCTTGAGGTATTCGACTTGTATAGGGCCAAATATCAAGTATGGAGTGGGGTTAGTCAGTCGCCAGACGGAAACACCTGCGACTACTTATATGAAGGTTGCCAAGAAAATTATGCGTTTAGTACACTTGATTCTGGTCTATTTCAATCGTCGTCCGACATATACAAACTTGTTGGATATAGTGGTGGCAATTGGGCCGGAGATTTAAGATGAAAGGAAACGTAGTACTTGATTGGTATTTTTCCTAAGAGATAAGGGCTGTACCTGGAGTTCGAAAGGGCAACAAGTTGTTACAATCTCCACCTGCAATGTATTTGATCACCCACCTTATGAATGGGTAAGCTACACTCTTCACCGTCCAATACTGTACTAAGTATAATTTTACAAACAAACACATTAGGCCCATAATAAGACTACACAGCTAAGGTTCTTGTGTTGTAATGTCTGGTCACTCTATCCTAGTTCTTGCAAATTCTTCTTTCTTCGGTAATTTCTTTCTGTTTCGATCAAAATATACAGATTGATTGATGTGATTCTATGTAAAAATGAGTGATGGACGATGATTACGCAATAACCAAAAACATTATGTTTGCATCATCAATCAGCTCCATAAGCGTGAATCTCACGGAAATTCCTAGCAAGGTAAAGTTGGTCAATGATCTTGCTTGTTGTAATCTTAGAGCGTCCACAATGGGACGATGAAAACACTGACTAAAGATCAAAAATGATCTTTACTCTGAAAAACAGAGACGTAGTGGTGCGATGAAATATAGTGGATAGTCGAAGAATTACACTGTAGTTGATGAAAAGTAATCTTTAATCTCGATTAAACAGGTTATAGTTGAGCGGGCTCGTAGTGTACCGCTTGATTTTAAGCGGCGTCGTAGGAATTCGCCTAGACACAAGCGTTATTCTGGGACAACGCTCAGAAACACGGGCGGTGAGCTAGAAGTTCGTTTGGACAAGCGTTGTTCTGGGAGTGCGTCTGACGAAACGGAGTGCTGGAATCACGCCCAAACACAAGCGGGCTGCTGGAAAACCGCACAGTTGGAGTGCGTTGCTAAGATGCCGCCTACTAGCTAATGTGGTGCTAGCACTTCGCCTGCGTCTAAGCGTGGCGCTAAGTCGCCGCTTGCTCCTACGCGCGGCCCTATGAGTCCGCCTGGAAAATTCTGATTCAATTTTAACCGTTTTCTTATCATTGATCAACGACTATATTCTGATACACCTATAAATAAATGAATTTATATCTATCATTCCCATTTTCAAATCCACATCTTTTACATTTTATAAAAACAAATTAATCTCTCGTTTTCATATAATATCGAGTTACGAAAATTTTAGGATTAATGCAGAGAATTTTACCCTAGAGGAAGATTTATCTTTATGTCGAAATATAGTCTTACATTATCCAGCTAGGGGTCATGAACGTCGGATGAATGGTTCAATGAGCATGCAATGGTTAGAAGATATTCATGCTAACTTTTGTAATGAAACCGGTAACCCCAATCACCGGAACAGAGCAGGCATTTTTTGTCGATATGTGGAAATCACAAGAGAAGTACTAGAGTTTTCTTCTTTAACCGCTAAGGTGAATGAAATAAGAATTAGGCATGAAACTGATGATGAAGTTGTTGCCAGATCTTTGCAGAAATGGAGCAGATGGAAACGTTCAGATTTCAGGTACCAACCTCATTTCGAGATCCTAAGGGTGATGGAAGAATACAATCCTTTTGTGTTGATTATTCTCCGAAGATGTGAAGAACGTCGTCTCGGGCGTCATACGACCCGTTGAAGCTCTGATAATAGATTTGCTTAAGTGTTTAAATGTAATCTATTCATTTATTATATTTCATCTCCTTTAATGTATTCCTTTTCGATTCAATGAAATGATGTTACAAAATAAAGTTACTTCCGGTTACAACCAAAGTCTGATAGAATATTTGAAAATATTTCAAAACAACCAAACTTTGACAAAAGTTATAAAAAATCTCAAAATCGGTTGAGAAAGTGAGCAGTTACTTCCGATTACATTTTGGACTTAATGAACTCGTAGCTTTCAACAAATGTGAACTCTTCCCCTTTTTCCTGATAGTAGAGCATTTTTGCGAGATCCTCCTACAAAAGCAAAGGAAAAAGTCACATAATTCATCAATTTAAATATGTTGTTATTGGGAGACCAAACAACTTAGCTTATGTAAAAGATACTTACAAATTGTTGGATCGACAACCCTAAATGGGTGGGGTTAAAGATCCGTTGTTGTATAGCTATATAATCAGCTATCCGTTTTCGGATAAGTTGGTATCTATCATGAATTTCTTCAACTGATCTTTGGTTTGGATTTCCATATTCTCGATCATATTGGATGTAGATCCTACCCCAAAAGGTTTCAGGTTCAACCCTTCCAGCTATGACATCCTGACGTAGGGTTTCATTATGCCAGGTTTTGGTTATAGCCAAGTCTTCAGCTGAATCAAATGTTGCCATGTTTGTAGGTAGAGGTATGAAATGAATTATAAAGAGGAGATTATTAAATGGAATTTATAGATTGTATGAAACTCGGTGTTCCATTTATTGATTGTTATTTTGAAAGTATGCCATAGTACTGATTGTTATTTTGAGAGTATACCATTTGTTTTTTGATGGTTATATTTTTGGTTTGTATAATTGGAGAATCGAGTGTGTCAATTTATAGCCAAATTAAGATAAGATTTTGAGTTTTGAATTGACAATACACGGTTGGTATTTTAATGCAAAAACAGAGTTGAGGCAAGTGGGGTGGAAAGACACATCAGAGATAGGTAATGTGGGTTGACAAGACAATACAAAATGACCAAAAAGACAAAGGAAATGCAAAATCAGAGTTTTGAATTGACAATACACGGTTGGTATTTTAATGCAAAAACAGAGTTGAGGCAAGTGGGGTGGAAAGATATACCAGAGATAGGAAATGTCGGTTGACAAGACAATACAAAATGACCAAAAAGACAAGGCAAAAAATTTGCAGAGTTTAGAAATGACAATACACGGTTGGTATTTTAATGCAAAAACATTGTTTAGGCAAGTGGGGTGGAAAGACATATCAGAGATAGGACATGTCGGTTGACAAGACAATACAAAATGACCAAAAAGACAAAGGAAAAATTTTGCAGAGTTTTGAATTGACAATACAAAACTAATATAAAGGATAAAATAAACAATTATAATTGTAAGAAAAATAATTTGAAAAGACAATTCAAATCTGACAAAAGAAACAATTTTTGGTTCAACTAACAATTCAATGCTAAGGAATTACTACTGTTTTGTATCTTCATTCTCGGACGCTGAGCGCGGGGGCATAAACGGTGGCAAAGATGATCTGGAATTATAGTTATTTGATTGCATTGTTGATGAAGATCCCTGACCCATGGTGTTCCACATCGGTGGTGGGATATTCTGAGCATAGGAGCCAAACCCAATGAGTGGTGGTTGTTGACGAAAATGGGAAAGCTGTGAGTTCAACATGCCAACCTCATTTCGTAGACCCTGTATTTCTTCATTTTTGGCAATGATATAGTCCATCCTCTCCTTAGTTTCATTTAACGTAAATTCACGAAACTCTTGGGTAAAATTAGACAACTCTTGAACTAAATCATAAGCCGCGACCTGTGATGGAAAAAATGAAATCAAATTCTTAACCATCATTGTATACTAAAATCAAATTTACACTGTTTTGTTGTATACTTACGTATGGTAGCTGTTGCGGGGGAGGAATATGTACATGTTCATGACGACGTTGGATGTTGTGTTTAATACGGTCACCAGCATAACCGTACGTTTCAACTTCCTAATCGAATTTCGTGGCATATTTATACAGGTTAGTCACATGTCGCCAATACTCGAAATACATATCATAGCTCACGACACGTACAAACTCAATTGCAGGGACCTGACAGTTTTAGCTCATCTCCTCAACCACATCGTCGCTGAAGTTGGAAATACAACTAGGGGGGTTGCTAGGAACTCCCCATCTAGGATTGTTCTGCTTCCAACACCGATCTGCGAGATACATGTTATTCTGTATCCAACAAAATTACAATAAACAAATAAACCAATCAGTTAACCGGAATTCAAAGAAAGTAATACATTCCAATGGAACTAAATTAAAAACTCATGGTTCCAAGCCAACAGAATATTGCCCTTCTCTGTGAGAGCTCTACAGCTTTCTGTCCAATTTCAGATTCAAGCACAACGGTCGCAGATTCCCACGGTTGCCAGGTTAAAACTGATTCAGATCAGTCCTTGAACGAACAATGTCAATACCCTTCCTCCGGCTACACAACCACCTACGACATCTAGGCCATTCTTGTTCACTGTCAGCCGAAGGGTTATTTGGCCGACAAATGCCCAGATATTCGTACCCCAAAACTACAATGTCATGAAAACCATTGGAATAAATAACTTAGCAACAAAAATATATATTTAATAGAATTATAAATAACACAAACAAATTTACCTCCAAAATTTGGAAGGGTCCGGCCAATGACTTTTGTCCCCTGCCAGATGCGGCGAGACCGGAATACAATTTAGAAAAGGCTGGAGAACCCCAGTCATATTCGTTAACTGCATTTAGATCCTCAAAAGCAGCTAACCATCCAGCATCAATATAGGTTTTTGCATTAGAAAAGAAGAACTCTCCCAAAACATACATATAGAAGGCTCTGGCCACTCTATCAGCAAGTATACTATCATCGTTAGCACGAATTAAAGTTTGTTTATCAAAATATGTGCTCAAAAATTTAACAGTAATTGCATCTGAAACCCACTGGTACGGAATAACTTCTCTTTTACAGACCGCATTATCTTTGAGTTCAGGAAATATATGCTCTCGGACATATTCAAATCGGAACTTCTGAGAGTCCTACGGAACATGTTTCCCAATACTAATACTAATTCCTGTAAGCATGACCCAATCAAGGGGAGTGAACCCAAGCTCACCAAACGAGAAGTGAAAAGTGTTTGTCGAATCCCAAAAACGCTCAACAATATAGTCAATAAAATCATGGGATGAATCTACTTCATCTATGGACAGTAATCATCCCCATCCTCCCCTTTCAATAATATATTTCACCATAGGGGCATGTTTTATAATACCTTGGTAGGCCTTAAGGACGAATTTCAGCGAACCACGATGTGAAAACTTGAAATGGGCGTCGCTTGAATACGTAATATTGATGGAGACGTGATCATCAGTATCTTCCACTACTGTATAGTGTTCCAACCCGGGAACATCTAACATCTCTTCTCCCATACGTTCATCTTTTGAATCATCGACGATTTTAGACTTCTTGGCCCTCTTCTTTCGGCCAACCAATCTAGAGGTTTTACTGCTCGACATCTGGTCATACGATTCAAAAAATATTGAAAATCAAGAGTAATCCCCACAATGCATAAACATAAAAATCAACAATAATCAATAAATCAAGGAAAAACATAATAATTTCATAATTACAATAGTAATTATCTAATTACATAATCATATGTATATGTACCAACATACAAAAATCAAACATTGTTGAACAAAATTCATCATTAACAAAATACTTCAATATCAATGCCCCAATTGTACCAAATAACATCAAAACTCCCCAATTGCAAATTCTTCCATAGACATAGCTTTTAAAACATAAACATTTTAAATTCTCAAATTTTTAAGACAATCTAGTCAATTCATCAAAAAATTAACCACAACCCATCTCAAATTAAACAATTACTTAATCAATTATATCTTCAATTCCACAAATTATCAACAATTTTTTATACCCAATTTACAACATTCATAAACCCTAAAAATTATCCCAATTTCATAATTACAATTTATAAAACATAATAATCTCTCACATGTTTAATCATTCAACATATATAACCTATTTAACTAAAAAACATCATAATAAAACATACTATACATCTTATTTACAAAACAAATTTAATTTACAAAAAAAATATAAAAAATCCTTGATTTCTTGATTTCGCTTGGATGATTGAAAATACCTTGAGCGGAGTCTGAAAAACCTAGGCGGAACTTTGGGTTCTCGTTTGGGAAGGTTTGTGCACAAGTTGGGTGGCGGAGTGGGTTTGAGTTGAAGACGGAAGTGTATACAGGAGAAAGTTAGGGTTTTGGGCGTATAAAAACGATGATAGAATGGGGCGGGCTGCTAGCATCTCGCCTGGAATCCCAGGCGGTGCGCTAGGACACCGCCCGTCTCATTCTACCCACACGCACATCTTGCACATGCATAACAGCTTCAGGCGAACTGCTACGACTTCGCACCACCAGTCGAGCTTCTGGCATACCGCCCGTCTATCTGGCGTGATCCTAGGATACCGTCTCAACACAGGCGTTACGTTAGGATTCCGCCGTTACGCTAGAACACGTCTCGATCAAGCGTAATCATAGGATTCCGCCCGTCTTTCCAAGCGTATTGTTAGGACACCGCCCCACCCCAGGCGCATTGCTAGAGCACCGCTTGACTATACACGGTTGTTCTTGGGCCGGACTAAAGACTAAAATTTTTAGTCTTTAGTCTTATAGTCTGATCGTGTGACTATGGACGCCCTTAGGTCAAGAGAACTCATAAAAAAATAAAAAAATAAAAAAATATATAAACTTGTCAGCATGAACGGCAGGATCCGAACCTGCGCGGGCAGAGCCCTAATAGTTTCTAGTCATGCCCAATAACCACTCCGGGACGTCCACTTGATAACATTTTTCAACCATTTAATGGGAATAGAAACCTACCCATAATAATTGGAGATGAGAATGAACATGAACAAATCACATGTGGCAAAATGTATCGGTATAATTGCACGATTAAACCTGCAATAACTCTTCATAGAAACAAAACTAGTTAGTTTCTGCTATTTGTTAAGGACACTTGATTGATGGGCCAAAACAAAAGGAGTAGCCAGCCCAACAATGACTACTTCCAACTATAGGTGTAAAATGTATCGTGACAACACGTTTACGACACAATACGTTAGAGTTCGAGCACATCACAACACGGTACACCATGTTAGCTTAGTGTGGTGCTATCCTAATAGGCATATCGGCACAACACATATGCGGTAAGGATAAACGTAACACGCAATACAAAATTGCACGTTATGAAAGCATGTCATAACATGTATAAAGCACTAAACAAAACAGTATAATACAACACATTTTATGTATATTTCACAAAAGATTCTTTATTGTAGTTTATTTTTGACATTTTATTTTCGTTATATTGATTTATTTTTCTAAAAATATCTAAATATCTGAAAAATATTTTCATTGAAAAAATAAAATAAGTGTGCTGGTACAACACAACACTGTTATTTTTCTGGCATAACATAGCATGCCGTCTAGCACGGCATAACACACCTAAATTTCTGGCACAACACAACACGACATGTAACACACTAAGTATTAGAATTCGTCGGATGTGTTGTGTTGGGCCATCAAGTTTTACAACTCTACTTCCAACAATCAAAAGATAAAGATTTTACACCAAAAAATACTTCATTGATGTGTCTCAAAGGTACTGGTCGATGATGGTTTATCCAGGATCAACAGTGGGCCCTAAAGAGTTCATAATTCCAGATTTAGGAATTAGGTGCATGCCACATAAGAGTGTAAATAAATATGGGATAAAAGTGGTATATGGGTAACACTGTCAGCTATTTATCGTGATTTGGTTCCAACAGCTGCATAATACATGGAGAACTCGTGTTGAATGTTCGATTTAATATTTATCAAAAGAAAAATATTAAAATTTTAAAAATATTATTTTTGTGATAAAAAAATGAAGTTTGTTTTGCCTGGCTTAATCGGGGGTGGTGAAAATAATAAAGAGCTATTAGAAATCCACACACTACCAAAATTATAGGGGGTGTCAAATGGTGGTGAAAATACTAGTTTACCCTTCCCTAATAACTAATCCTAAAATCTTATTAAACTTAATTCAGCCAATCCCCATTCTATTCTAAAATCAAAACCCAAAATAAATCATCCTCTCCTTTATTCCAAAACCTAACGACCCTATTTTCTCTAATTTTTTTGTTTGAAATTAATTAATCATCGTAATGGTCGCAAACCTTAGACCATGACGACTTTTCAAATACATACTAAAAGTATGAAAAATCATCATGGCCTTTGATTTTCGACTATGACGACCCTTGTTGTTAATTTTCACCGATGACGAAGAGTTTGTTAGGATTGCATCAGTTTTCACCTTAAACCATGACGACCATGTATGGGTATTTTCACTAAAACGAAGAGTATATTTAGGGTCGCATCGATTTTTACTTTAAACCATGACGACATTAGTTTTTATGTTGCCAAGGGTTGTCATTGTATAACTATAATTCGTCATGGTTTACCTGAAGGTCGTTAGCTAGGGTCGTCATGGTTTACCTAAGGGTCGTCATGGTTTACCCGAGGGTTGTTAGGGTCGTCGTCGTGGTCATATTTCTTACCATGACGATTTTTCATATCCTGGTAAAGTTACAGGTAACTGTTGTCATTGTTGGATGTTACGACCATGACGACTTATGAAGAATCATCATGATCAAAACTTCACGACCATGAAGACCCTTACCCTGTGTCTTTGCTTTCACATAATGATTCGACGGTTTCAACCAAAAATTCGACCATTCGTACAATATTAGTAGTTTATCTGAGTATTTTGAGCTTAGAGTTCTTCATTTTGAGCATTGGAATCACTCATTTCTCAAACCTTAGTTTTAACTTTTTTCCCTCCAAAAACCCATTTTCTTCTCCCCTCATACAAAAAAAAAACTCCAATTTTGATCATAACCATAATCTATATAATTAATCTAGTCTAATCTAATTAATTAATTTAACTAATCATATATTAGGACTAATTAAATAGGGGCAGTTTAGTCCTTTATAAAAAATATACAACTAAGGAGTAGGAGGTATTACTTTTGGTGATTCTATTTTATTTTTTTCTATTGTCCCTTATTAATCTCATAAGCCCCTATTAAGCCACATTATTTTGCCTAGTTTAAAAATAAAAGTTCTTTACCACAACAAATAATCATCTCCGGATTTTGGTACCCAACCATCCAAATATTAAGGCATCGTACATGAACCATTGGTTGTTCTGTTAAAATTTCTGGTTGACCAATTATTTTTATTTAAATGAAAATCTAAAATCATTTATTATGCAAATATCCAGGACCAGATATAATCTATTAATATTTAAATGTATTAGCTACTGATATTTGAAGATAATCGGTTGTTGAGTATCATTTGATAAATAGCCCTTATGATAATTAGAATTGTTCGTCCAGTATTACGAGGCAAATAGAAAAATCACAATGGCTGGGACAGGGACAAAAGGTCCAGACGGGAAGGTGTAAATGGACAAAGTATTGCCTATATTAAAACAGAAAAGACATACAGACCCCTGGGGAGTGCTAGTGCATTTACATATGTAAAACAGCTTCCCAACTGATTTATAGCATACCATCAAAGGTATATCATTATTAGAACACCACAAGATTACAACTTCTTTAGTAAGAACAGTGAGTTCAGATACACTTTTAGATCCTATTATTCTTTCCCTTCCAATCTGCCAACAAATGGCATAACTAGCTAGCTTCACTCCTAGCATTTGCATCTTCATCCTTCGAGAACATTAATTGTTGCTCTAGTAGTCAAAAAAGCATCAGCACATTGTGGCCTTTAAGTTGTTCACTATATCTTTGGCTGTTAAACAGAACTCTATGTCCATCTGCACCACAAGAATGTTCAGTTCAATTAAGAATCTGTGTTAAGTTGATACATATAAATATATATAAAAGGATCTCGCAATGACTTGACAAGTGACCGTTGGTGGAGCCAGTATTTGGTATCGGGGTCAGTTGACCCCTGCACCATGCTTGAATATGTATGCCTGAATGTTCGCAAAGCAAAAGAAAAAAATACCTTACTCTCTAGACTAGCTAGTTTGACCCCCACAAGTTGGAATATCTGTTTGACAGCAAAGAAACAAAAAGAAAAGCTTTTCCCCCCTCTTGAGTAACTTAGCTATCTCCCCCATATCGTGGGTACCCAAGGGCGGGGGAGGCTGGGATCTTGGGATGTCCCTTTTCAAGATCTTAGCTAGGGAAAGTAGATATCTGTAATCATGATAGGTTGGACGCCCATTTAATATTTGTTGCTCGCATTTGTGATATGGTGTGCATTTAGAGATCTTACATCTTCCGGATCCGACAAGCCATTAGCATTCAATTCAAGGGTCCAACACTTGTCACATCATGTATGGCAAGTAAGCAACAAATGACGAGTTTTTGAATATATATGATATATGAATCGAAAATGCTTGTTACCTGAGAGATAACAGTAATGTAAAGAGTGGAACTCCCAGAAGGCATAACACTAGATTGGAGAACAGTGAGGTGTAACTTCTCAATCTCTTTGATTACTTTTCCTAAAACTCCTTGATGTTTTTTGCAGTGAATTCTTATAAATATGTTGTTGTGAGAGACCCTAGCTTCAATTTCAGGTTCGTCTTCGGAATTCCCTTCGCATGAAGAAGTACTAAAACCATCCTCACTAACATTAGTATCATCACTATCATAGTTCACATTACCCCGATTCTTCAAGTGTTCTACTTGTTTCTCACCGCATTTCAGCTTCTTATTCACTGTCACCACATCTGTAGTCTCATCCGATGACCTAGTCGTTTTCATGGACATCTTTAATGATTTTTGTTCTTCTTCTAATGTCTTCACCTTTTCTTTGAGTTGTTCCAAATACTTTGTAGCTTCTTCAAGAACACTAGCCCTGTCTATCTGCAACAATATTACAGATATTAGCCACCTACCATCTAGAGTGACTTACCTTCCGGCGGTAATAAAAACACCAAGATTAAAAGATAATGTCAATGTTATGGAACCGAGAGACTTACCTTCTTGAGACCAGGGATTTGAGCCGACAAAGCAATAAAATGCTGATTTAACTTCTCCCTTCTGTTTCTTTCTGCATCTAACGGTTTAATAATGGCGCTTTTAACTCTTCTCTTGTAGGCAGTGTTCGCCGCAGATGCCTGAATAGCACCCTTGATTATCCCATTATTAATATGTTGGTGCCTATTCAAACGAGACTCTGTCGGATAAAGTGCGGTATTACTAGTACTGGTTCCAAGAACAATGGCACCCATAGTTGCTAGATTCGTATAAGTAAAACCAGCTGTAGTTGGATCATCGATTATGTTATTTGAGGGCGAGTTTGGATTGCCAAAACAAAGAATATTTGGAGGAGAAGATGTTGAAGAAGAAGAAACTTCCGAAGTTGATGATCTTGGTAATGCTGGAATTCCGCTAACATCAGAAAAATGATTTGAAGATAAAACTGATTGGTCTACTGAGATATTGTCCATACCCGACAACAAAAAATCGTCATGATTATTATTTGACGGAATTTCTGGCAACAGTGGAGTACTAGGGGAGGCATGATTGACTAATGGTGGTGATATGGAGTTCATAATATGGATGAAAGAACTTGGCTCATCCTGATCATCATCCATTCCCTGTCGAAAATAAACAAATATGTAAAGGTCGATCAAGAAATATCATAATTGAGAATCAGTTTATGTATATAGCGCAGTGCTAATAGTATAGTAGTTTTACCGGCAGCATCAATTCTGAAAACCAATCTGAATCCGTAGAAGAAATATCCATGGAATGGTATGATAGTTAACAGTAAGAATGATGATGCACTATTAATCCTGCAGGTTCAAACACTCCAAACTTGAAGGCTTTATGCAAGATGCATTTCTTTAGACTTTATAGCACTTTGTGTTGCTGTTGGCGATGACTGATGAGTACATGGTTAATAGAGAAGTGCGCGATACATATAGATGTGAATGTAGTATACTCTTAAGTATGTTTCCCATCTTGGAGTATGTCGACGTAAATTAAAGAAGCACTTTCATCAGCAGAAAAGACACTGAGCCGGATTAAAAAGTAAAATCGAAACAACCGTCTCTGGTATCACGCTGCTTACTAGAATACTGATCTGGCTGTCCCTAACCACGTGTTGTTAATCTTTAGAGTGTACGACTCGTCGAGATAATACATGATCAGAGGTATAATTTGCTCCATGTCAATATCCACGGACAACTTGTATGGAACTAGCAGAGACTACTATCTTTCAAATTAAATAAAAAAAGATCCCAAACAAATTGTCAATGGCACCCAATTCAACAAGTCCTATCACGTGCGGTCTTGTTCTAACCAAGAATTTGAGGTAAAAGTCCCGATCGATCACACTGTACGTGAAATCAGTTCAAGCAATTTTCACTGTTTGGCACGCAGTGAGCAGTGAGACACCTACGAAAGCAAGACTTCTTTGTCCAACCAAGAACCAGTTTTTTTTTTGTTTTTTTATTTTTTTATTTTTTTTTTGTGTGTGAAGTACTATTACATATTTCAACAATATTTGGGCTCATCAATCAGGACCTTTGGGCTTGAGAGGCTAGTATCATGTGTCGTAGTAGCTACCGCAGCGGACGGGTAATTTTTGTTGAATCATTATCGTATAGTTGTTTATGTTAATAGATTCTTGGGATTGCTCCTTACGGATTTTCACCAAAGTAGAACTATTGTCGGAGCTTGATATCACCTCCAATTTGTAAAACAAAAGCAAACTGTAACTCTTGGGCTTGTGTTGACCTTCGTGATAATTTTCTTGCTAAACTTTCTATTTTAGCTGACTCTTGTCTACTGAATTTGTTTTGATTAATAATGATTTGGTTAACAAGTTATGTATATTGTTTTGACTCAACTGAATGGTCATAAATGGTTAAATTTTGTTGTACTGGAAGTAATATAGATGCCGAGATATCCATGTCTAAGTGATCCGTACTTAATATTGCTTTAGCTCTTGTTGGACTTAAATTAGCTCGGACGGTAAATGGCTTGTGGATACCGTTTCATTTCGGTGGGTTTTCATTGGCTAGACTTCATTGGGCATTTAAAATATCAAGTACAAATTTTAAATATATATAGTTGAACGCTTAATTTGAATGGTTGTTAAAATAGGCATTGGATTTTATGTGGGGTGATATTTTCTCACATTAAATCTTCTTATCTTACATATATGCTGATATTTGCCAAAAAGAACTAAAATTGCACACAGTGATATTTTTGTCCAGTAATATTTAGTTTTTGTGTTTGAAATGAAGTGTATATTCAATCACTTAACTGTTGGTGGGTTAAACACTCACGGAGTCCACTCTAGTCACAATTTTACACTGTACAACTTGATATGTTTATCTTATTATCAAATGTAGTGGCTTTGACATGTGAAAATGAATCTAGTACTAGTTTTGTTACTATTAGTGTTGACTTTTAAATGTATGCTTTGTTCGTTAGTGGAAGTTTTTTTTTATTTTTAAAAAGGTTATATTAAAAGAAAAAAAATACCATTACAAAATTATTTAAAGACCATTAAAAGAGTAATCACATATTCATAAGAATTTTCCAATTGCTCCAAATGAGACTAAAAGGTACAAATTTAAACGTACTTATATCGTAAGACCATATAATAACTAGCTGTTTTATAAGATTAAAATTTTCAACCACACTTTTTCGACGACCACCAAAAACTCTCATATTCCTCTCTTGTTAAAGGATGCAACAAATGAAATAGAATGAAATGCTCTGTTTTTAGATTAATGAAATTGAGACTATGAACCATGCTAACCCATGTGCCATCATAGGCTATATGCTGTTTTTGTTTGCTTATTATTGGAATAGCCCGTCAAAATATATCTCGAAAGTTATTTCTATATCATTTGAATTGTATTCTTAAGTGCAATGGTTTAACATTAGTTACTGCTAGTATGTAAGGTCGCCACCAGCTTGAAATATCAATTGAGAGGGCTAACCTGAAAGTTATGAGAAATGTTGCAACACATATGTTTATGCCAAAATTTCCATTGACATTAACAACCAATGATTTGATGAAAAAGCAGTAAACATAAAGATTTTAACTCACAATTTGATACATAAAATCATCTTTTAAATCAATGATTTGAGAAACATTTTAATAATCCATTCATTTACAGATCATAAATCTGATCAAATTACAATCACAAATTCATCAACTTTTAAATGAAGAAAATGAATCATGAAGATACCATTTCTCAATTCTAATCTTACACAATATATACGTACCTAATGATCTTTTTCCTTCTATTCTGATAAATCTTTCTTCGCCTTTCTTCACTTCAATTTTTCCGACCCCTTCTCTGTTGAATGCTCTCTACTATGTATAGATTTATTAGTGGGTCCCTTTTGTCTCGATACCCTCTTTCATTCTCCTTATTATCTTTGGATCTGGATGATTATACGATTGACAGGTCATGCCCTTTTCTTTTTGGTCCGTTACCTTGTATGATAACACGTGTTCTTCGCTCCTTGATATCCAGCTTTGTCCCGATCATACGTGTCAAACGTATGATAAAAGTAATTATCGTCTTACTTTCCCGCTCCACGTTCATCATTACTCCTACTTTCCCGTTCCATGTTTATTATTATTCTTACTTTCCCGCTCCACGTTCATCATTACTCCTACTTTCCCGTTCTACGTTTGTTATTATTCTTACTTTCCCGATCGATACGCATTTAATGCTATCTGTTTCGATCAGTGTAATGTTACTTTCCCGGTCTTAGGTGTCGATCATGCAGAGATTTGCTCAGTCTTTCACATCTGTCCTTTTTCAATCCTTCGATGCGGCTTGATTGTGTGCTTCTCGTTCTTCTTAATTTCACTGTTTCCTTCTTTAATCATTTTACACATGTCGTTCTTCTTTTATTTCCCAACAACATACTTACAGTGGTCGCAAACATTGCTAAGAATTCTGGTTTTGAATGGTCTTATCTTTAATCTACTCAAATTAAATAGAAATGATATGATTTCTATTTGCATACATAATGAAATCTTGAGTTAGTCTAGAACTCTAGTTTGTTGATAATAGATTTCTGTGACATGATACCCATTTTTCCATGAAATGAAAAGTGATTGTTATTGTCTGAATAATTTGATCTTCATTTTGTGCTGCCACTTACATTTTTATATGTTAATTCCCATAATGATTGTTGGTTCCTTGTTATCTATGTTAAATTTAGTTGTGCTCATAATTATTTTGGACAGCGTATTATAAATTGATCCAGGTCTTAATGGTTACAAGTTCTGTGTGTACCTATCTCATTGACTGATGTGTTGGATACCGATTTGGCATGGTAAATTCTTGCGAATGGTAATTATAATTTTGTAGGTGATAAGATGAGTTTGGGATAGTTATTAGGCAGTTCATCCTATCCACAGTGTGTAATATTAGAGATAGTTATTGCTACCGTAAACAGTTCATATTTTTTAACATAAGAGATAGTTACTATCATTGTTGGTAGTTCATACTATCTAATAAAAAATGACGAACTATGGTCGTGCTTGATCTCTTCGATCTACGGAGAGGGTACATAGGAAGCCGCTCTGTGGTTCAACACAAGGTTGTTCATATCATCTGAAAGTGTTGGTTGCTGCGCGGCAGTTCATACCAACTATTTAGGGATGATTGTAACCTTCGCATATATATATATGTATATCGTTTGTAAGAGATAGTTGCAGTACTGGATGTTCATACTACCTAATGAAGATATGATTGATGTTTTCCAGTTCATATCATCTGATATAAACATGAGATAGAGATGATTGTTGCCTTTGCAAGGTAATTCATACCATCTGATGATTGTACAACCTGTAAGACAAGAGATGATTATTACCATTCGAGGTAATTTATATCATCTGTCTCGGCACGTGAGTTAAGTAATGATTATTACCTTACGAGATAACTCATATCATCTGAGAGGAATGTTTGATGTTTATGTAACAATTAATACCATGGATTTGGAAATGAATATTAACTCTTTTGAGTAGTTCATATCATTTGAGAAAGATAGTCTGTTGAGCTTGACCTAGTACTGTGAGTTGCCACGCCCACTGAGGTTCTCACCTACGGGTGGCTACCTGGAAGACCGTTAGTTGTAACTGTGGCTGGTATCCGACTACCCTTGACACTGGGACTGATCACCCCTCACCCGTTCTGTACGTTGTGTGTTGTCAGGACAACTATAGCTCCCACCTACAGGAGGCTACCTGGAGGACCGTTAGATGTAACGGTGGCAAGAGAACCTCACAGTAGAAGCGATGAAAATCCTTTGTCGGACCCGATGACCCTTACGAAATTATGGACTCTTTTGGGATCCCTGGGTATACGGTGTGGGACGCATGCTTAGAGGGTCCTAATTGACTTCACAACGGACCTTGTGGATTTATGAGTACTATGGTATGGGACATGTGCTTAGAAAATCCTAACTCTCGAATCAGTGAGATTTCTGTTCAGCAGAGTCTCAATATCTGAAATTGATGTTTTATAAGACATAATTGTTACCAAATGTGGTAATTCATATTCTCTGTTGGTATCAATAAATATCAGAAATGATATAAAAAACTGAAAGTAAATTTGACAGATTCGATGACCCTCGAAATAAGAGCTATGTCTATATGCTTATACAACATTTGGGGAAATATCAATTAATATTTTCTTGGTAAAATCGATTTTATTTGCTTGGTAAAATTATATTAGTCTGAAAATTTGGTAATGTTGGCTTCTCAAGTGGGATATCAGAAAGTTAGAATCTGCCAATGAGCCAGAACTCAACCCGTTGGAAGCGAAAATTTTCTGGTCCGTCACAACTAACTTACACGTTACCTCTCTTTGAGCAAAATTCTTTTTTATCGGTAAATTATTTTTTCGGCATAACCGAAAAGAAAAGCCACAACACTTTATAGATTTATAGTCTTATTATACTTAGCTTCTAACAACATGTCACAAACACCTTGGAGCTTATAGGTCTAAGAAATTAGTTAATATCAAAGTAAAGAACAACATAAATAACTTCAACATGAACCTTTTACTTCAACAAAGGTCAGTGATACTTTGGAGCTTACAGATCTCGTTGTTTTGTGTAGTAATCAACCACAAAGGTACTCAACAAGATGTCAACATCCATGTTTCTAGCGCTAAAATGTAGTTGCATAAAATCTAACTACCTACCTCAATCCATCCATTCACAAATAAGTAAATAAACTAGAAAACTAAGAACATAATAACATTCACACAAGAGAACTACGTGGTTCGATATGATTACCTACGTCCACGAGGGTAAAATACTTGACATTATTTAGGAAAGAAAAACGTTACAATGGTGTGAACTCAAGATCACTTAAAAACACTCAAAACAATACTCTCAAACTTGATATAACTCTTTCTCTCCAAATAACATAACCTACTCTCTTGGTTGAGTCCAGTATTTGTAGACAAAAGCTCATATAGCCAAACTACAATGTTGAACATGCATATTTAAGTTGTCGTCTTCTTGTTCGGGAAGTACGGTCCGAATCTTCTAATGTCATGCCCCGACTTTCTTCGTGGTTACTCCCGATTAGCTTCTTACTTCATCGACTCGCTATAGTTGCATCCCTAAATACGAAATGAACTCTTCTCTTGATCATGGTCCGGAGTGAAAACTTTCTCCCGAGTTGTTTTAGGTGCATTAAATGCTCCTGATCGCATCACGCGTGCTCTTTAGTAGCATTTAATGCTTTGTCTCCCAATTTAAACTTGGTCGTTGATCTCTTCTTTTACTTTCCACGTATCGTCATCCTGGTTGATATGGTAGATACCTCGTCTACTGTGTTGGACCAGATGATCCTCTTCGATGCTTCGCTTTTATCATAATATCATGATCTTTTCCTTTATATGCTGACATATATATCTAGATGGAATATGATTTATTTATTTTTCTTTACTCATCACTTGCTCATGGACAATGACTTGGCGAATCACTAGTCCTCGAACTGTAGCATTCACGTCTAGTTAATGGTCCCGATGGTAAGGCAGTCGTCGCCAAGTTCCTTACAGATGCGAGCCAGTGATAAGATATCAAGCCCAAACTCAATATTAAGGCCCATTTATAACACCTATCTTGGATGAACTGACAACAACAATCTGAAGAAAAAAGTGTCTTTTCTGTTCCCCTTTCCGCCGACGAAGAAGAAAGGCATTGGCGTTAAAATGGCCACTTTCTGATTTTTAAAAGCTGTTAGAAAGTCATGGGCTGTCATGGCGTTATGTTTGAGAACGGTAAGGAAGTCGATTGTAACCAAGGTATTATTTGGGGAAATTGGCTTATTCTATTCCTAAAATCAAGTTTACCCCTTTCTCTCAATTTTTTTTGATCTTTTGTATATTATACTAGTCAATTTGTTTTTGATCAGAATGAAACTGAATTAGGGAAGATTACCATCCTAAAGTTGGTTGATTCCTTAGAAATTTGATTTGTGATCTGCATTGCATGTATCTTTCGGTTTCCATTGTCAGTAGAGACCAAAGCAAAATCCATTTTAAGGTATTGAAAAGCCGGAAACGGAGGATGTTCAAAATTCAGAAGAGATACTAGAGAATGAGGTGAAGGATGAAGAGAAGAAGAATAAGATGGTCATAAGGTAAGCCCATCTAATGCTTACCATGTTGCGGCTTCCTATCTTCAGTCTCGATCTTCAGTCTCGTACGAAGAGCATCCTTCCGTTAAACTTCTCAAAGTTGGAGACAGAGGAGGGTTTGTCAGTAGGAAGCAATAAAACGGACGCGGAAGCTGAGTAAATAACTAGTGCAGAAGTTTCTGCTAAAGAGAAAATGAAACAAGCTGTAGCGAATTGTCACCATGCTAGAGGTTCGTATGTGGCGATGATCAGAGTGGGACAAGGAACTTCATAATTCAGGTAAACAAAGTGGACTAACAAAATCAAAATTATATCATGTTTTGGACTTGGAGGAAGAGTTTTGGTACCTTTGATGCATATTGTTTTTGCCTAAAGTATGGTACTGAATGCTTTACGTTCAGGGTTTTGAGTTATTGGCATCTTGGCAGGCAAATCTACTCTTTGAACCCATTCAGTTTGAGGTAAGCTGAAAATCTACTTTCCAAATTCATTCCATTTCTTTTTACTTGGTTTGCCAGATTAAACAGCGTTATTGGGATTACATGTACTGGTGCACAAAGCACGGTTTTCACTGATCACCAAATACAGCTTTCAGTCATTTTCAAGATTGGAAGGGACTCATTGAAATGATAAGCAGATTTGTTGCATCACAAAACATACATCTGCATGATGTGCTCTTGTTTCCCTGCTCGTTTATTGACTTAAGCTGCTGTGTACGTATTTCAGCTGAAAATCTGGAGGTCATATTCATTAGAAGGCGCATGATGGGTTCTTATAATGTACAAGTCGTGCAGGAAGCTGTACAGGCAAAGGGTCACCTGCCTGGAAGATGAGCAGGTGATTATATTATTCTATACAATATTGAACTAGAGTAGTTTAAGCAAAACATAAATGACTATATTGAACACCTTCATCTTAGCAACCTTAAGCAATACGGTATCATCAAGTTGTACCTTGGTAGCACCAAAATGTCAAAACGATTTACATATTTACTTCTGTTACACCTCCAAATTAACCGCCAGTTGACAAATGCAGGACATTTCAGAGATATTGGTTGTTGGCAGAGAAGACAATCCTTAACTTAATCACCCAACGGAAACCCGACTACTTTTCCCCCTAATTTCAGTTATCTTTCTTTGTATCAAATTGCTGGTTGGGGATATATCTATGTTTTTGAAGTGGCTTATTCCAGTATGTGGAACGAACCATTTCAAAAAACAATGGTAACTGCAACGATGCAAACAAGGTCACAGGGACACAACTAAACAACGCTATAGGAATCATAACCCATGAGTATCTTTCCCCAAGCACAATGTACATTGACGCACCAAACGCAACCAATACGGTGGCCATAGATATGAAGAGAGTTATAAGTCCCACTATCAACTTTTGCAGCAGGGACTTCAAAAAATCAACTTCCGCATACCGGGAGGTAAATATGGCCAAGAACGTAAGTACTGATTTGATAGAAGAGAATAAGGCTATGGCATCTGCTACCGCAAAGACAGTAAATGAAGACTTATATAAGAAAACTGGGGTGCCGTTCTTGGTGCTATCACTATCACTAATACCACCAGGAGCAGTAAATGCAGCTGCAAATGCTACTGTAGCAATAAGGGCTGCTAGCCTACTACCATACACGATCCAGATGTATCCTTCAGAAGTTTTTCTCCTTTTTCCATTAACTCTTTGTGTTCTCTGTAAATATATGTTGAGCTGTATCCCCATTCTTATTTCTCTTAAATTTATTTTTCTCAAGCATCATATTTTTCCTGGTTAATTTGAGGCCGACCAAAAACTAATTAGGGGCGACTAATAAAACAAAATAATGTCATTTTAAAGTAATTAGGGGTAACTAATTAGTTAATTAATTTTGTTATAGTTAGTGTTTGAAAATTATTTGAGTTAGTTTTGGAAGAGAATTCGAGAGTGTTCTAGATTTGATTTTTCGAGTTATAGTTTTGTACAATCGGTAGGCTCGTGATTTTTATTGTTACCGATTGTACAATCGGTAGTTTAATGAAGTACTTAAACTACCGATTATCATAAGTAGCCCCAAATTGAAAATCGAATTTTTTAAAAAAATTTCAACATTTTGCACAAGCACAATCAGTAGTTTAAGAAATTCTTAAACTACCGATTACTGATTATCATAAGTAGCCCCAAGTTGGAAATCGATTTTTTTTTGAAAATTTCAACATTTTTTACAAACACAATCGGTAATTTAAGAAATTCTTAAACTACCGATTATCATAAGTAGCCCCAAATTGGAAATCGATTTTTTAAAAAAAAAATCAACATTTTGTACAAGCATAATCGGTAGGTTAAGAAATTCTTAAACTACCGATTACTATAAGTAGCCCCAAATTGGAAATCGATTTTTTTAAAAAAAATTCAACATTTTGTACAAGTGCAATCGGTAGTTTAAGAAATTCTTAAACTACCGATTATCATAAGTAGCCCCAAATTGGAAATCGAATTTTTTTAAAAAAATTTCAACATTTTGTACAAGCACAATCGGTAATTTAAGAAGTTCTTAAACTACCGATTATCATAAGTAGCCCCAAATTGAAAATCGATTTTTTAAAAATAAAAATCAACATTTTGTGCAAACACAATCGGTAGTTTAAGAAATTCTTAAACTACCGATTATGATAACTAACCCAATGCCTCTTTTTTGAAAAACTAGTCGTCGGTAATTAAACACTATAAAAGGAAACTATCCCTTTCAAGGTGACTCTCATTCTCACCTATCCCTTTCATTCTCAATCTCCCTTATCCCTTTCAATCTCATTTTCATTCTTATTTTCATTTTCCAACTCATTCTCACCCGACCCTTTGAAGCACTAAATATGGTAACTCCATACACTACTGATGAAGATGTTGCCATTGTTAGATCGTGGGTTACGATCACAACGCACGAGTACGAAGAAGCGTACATTACTCAAAGTAACAAACCCATTAATGAAGATTGGATGGTGGATCAGACATCCGATTCTTAGTGGAAGCGTTTGTTTAAAAATTTTGTGGGATTAGACGGAAATCAAAATTCTAGGACGTTCAAAGTCATTAAGAAAAGGTTTGAAAAATTGTTTCAACGATTGGAAGCTTTGAAACAGGAAATGAAAGTGAGAAAAGAAGCTCATCCCAACGAATCTAGTGTGACAAGAGTAAGTGTGTTAATTAATAAGTCGTTCATTAAAAAGAGTTTTCAAACATACAAACTTATAATTGATTTGTTTTTTTCAGTGGGTGATGGCTCTCGACAAACATACAAACTTATAATTGTATTCATTTCCTTTAATGTTACGCGATGTATGCCTTTTCGATTCAATATGCATAATCCATTCAAATGTTAGAACATTAAACACAAGTAATGTTAAACATCATAAACATATCCATAAAGTAAACAAGTTTGTTACAAATCAACTTTCAAAATGATGTTCTTTTTCAAAACAACCACAATCTAATTTCGAGGACGACGAGCATCAGCACTAGATGAACCGCGAGATCTTTTACTGTGCTTTGCTGCTATCCTCTTAGGCTTATTCTCTCCAAACTTGCTAGCATAGTCTTCATTATCAATGTTGTCAATGAGGTCTTTATGCTCTCTCAGAATCTTCTCAATTGATGGAGGCACTCCCGCATTTATGCTCTCAGCTAGCATATACGAGAAAAATGCAAACCTTTTTTTTCTTCTGTTTTTAGGTAATGACAATCAAACGTTTATTATCTAAAATATTCAGTTGTAATATTAAAAACAAAAGGAAATAACATTACGTACCAGCCTTTCATAACCACTTGGTAGAGGCCCCGAAAAAAGTGTATCTTGGGCTTGCTTAGATCGTCTTTCCCTAAAAAACAAAATAAAGAACAATTATTTCCAAGATGACACCGTTTAATCACTACATAATCGGTAGTAAATTAAAAAATGTAACTACCGATTATGCATAATCGGTAGCATGGGCACTACATTATCAACCTATTGTGCATATGGACACACTACAATCGGTAGTTACATAAAAAGATTAACTACCGATTATGTGTAAATTTGGAGACAGGAATATAATCGGTAGTTTAGGTGTAAAAATAATTATCGATTGTGATCGATGTTTTTGTGGAATCACTAACTTACACAATCGGAAGTTTAACCCTATACAAAACTACCGATTATGCGTAAATTTTGCTCCAGGAATATAATCGGTAGTTTATGACTAAACATAACTACCGATTGTGCATGATGTTCATGATCAATGAAGAACAGTAACATAATCGGTTGTTAAATACAAACACGAAACTACCGATTATGACATCTAAACTAAAACCCTTGATATTCTATCCTTGATTTCATTCGATTGAAGCAAAATAAACACAAATAATGGTAAACCATTACCTTATTGGAGTCATTATAAATTTCTGGAGAGGCTGATTGTCGGAATCGGTCTCCGTTTCTAGGTCATCATCTTTGTGTTCTTCGCGTTTTTCGCTATGTTCTTCAACGATCTCTCGATTTCTTCTCATTCTTTCTTAAATTTTCAAATGAGAATGGTTTAGGTTTAGAGTTTAAACTTTTATTAGTGAAAAGTTTTATGGTAATTGTTTGATAAGTAAAAGGGTATTTTAGTATTTTTACATACCCCTAGGTTACCCCTTAGCCACATCCATGTGATTGGTTTAAAAAAGTCGTCCCCAATTAATTTTTGGTCACCCTCAAATTCGTCAGGATATTTTTAACCCCCTGAACGAAATGAAATTATTAAGAAGTTTAGACAAAGAGTTACAGGCAAAGGAGATGTACGAGGAATAAGCAAAATCTAAGTCACATTTGATATCACAGATGGGAGGGATGTGAAGGTTTCAGTTTTGGAGGAAACGTGCACAAAGTCGGGCAAACATAATACTGCATTAACCAATCAAGTCAAGTGAATCAACTCCGGTTCGGATGGCAATGGGCAGGTGTGGGACGGCGGGAGGGGTACAAAATACTCCGATTTAATGGGTTTCCACATTTCATTCTATTTTGTGATTTTCACAAACATATAAACTTAATCCTTTATTCCTACGTGCCCCTTAACAATTTTGGGTTTTCTCCAAATCCATCCTATTCCACATCCCTGTTTGTGCGCCTAAACCCATATCTCACGAGTAGTAGAAAAAAGAACATTGTTTTTGATCTATTAATCATGCAATATTATACCATATGTATCCAGCGGTTACGTAAACAGAAGATAGAAACAGTCATACCTTAAACCATTGCAATTCTTGCAATTCTTGTCTGAAGATATGCACCGGAGATCGAATTAAGATGATTAGAAGGTGCTAACTTGGCAGCATAATGCAGGATAGAGTTGCCCATTTTATCATTCTGAGAAACTATATCGCTTTTATCTTCTTTACTTGTTTCACATATGAGATCCACAATTATTTCATTTCGTTCAGCGATAGCCATTTGAAGGATTGATTGCCCCGCCATACGAGACCAAATCAGGTAAAGAAAGGTTTTCATACACTCCTCTACAAGTTCTACAGTTCTCTGCTTTATAGCCGTTCTTATGACTAGAGACGAAAATGTGTCTATCAAATACCCCTAAACTTACTATTTGCTAGTCCTCGAGTAAATCTAATCTATAAATAAAATAAAATCCTAACTCACTTTTACATGAATCGCGACTACATTTAGCATATGTAGAAGCCTTTAAACACCTAGGTGTCCCTAGTGGACGAGTTTTGTCTCGTGAGGGTTTACAAGAGGTATACCCACAAAATCTTTACTCCAAATTCTAGCTACTCGTGAACGATTGAGAATAAACACTAAACAAGCTATTTAGTTGGCATACTAAATTCTTCGATTATGGGAATCATTACCCTATATGAGTCCAATTGTTGTACACGAGTTTTTATTCTGGTACTAAAATTCATATATAAGCAAACAAAGCTCCACTTAGATAGTTGTTCAACCACGATACTCAGAATCTATCAAAGTTCAATCACATGAAAATATTTAGAAGATGGATATAGAGATGATGAAGTTTGCGCGTGTTGACTAAGGTGAACGGTGTTTCCCATATCTGTCTGAAGGTCAGTTCCAGGATGAATCCTAATGAATTGAGATATGCTCTTACTGGTCTTAATCATTATACTAATATCGATTCAACTGGTATATACAAGGGTCCCAGCGACCGATTTATTGAAAATAAAACAATTATAAATATATTGACAACATGATTTGATCAAATTGAATTCAAGCGCATGGTCCTTATCACCATCTTACATGATAGTTCCCATGGATCATGCGTTCCACGTTTGCTTAGGCGACGGAGACAGGGAGAACACACACATATTGCTATCAAAGTGTCAATACTCGATTTTCTTTTTCTTTTTTTTTTCTTCTTTTTTTTTTCTAATAAAATAATGGGGCTTGATCCCAAACACTCTATTTCATCCTGGCGGCGATAACAATTCGATACTGGTGCCCCACCAAATCACTTAAAGAAACACAAAATTGTAAAAATAAAAACAGAAGGTGATATGGTCGAGATAGACTCTGGGATATGGTGACGACTATCATGTTATTTCTAACACCTGAACTTTGTCCTTTTATGAATAGACCATTTAACTCGGCACACCAATTCCTATAGAAAAAGAGCTAAGTTTCCATCTTCCTAGAATGGTTAGTGTCATCCTAAATTGTTCACAAGTTTTTAGACTTTGGAGTTTCATATTATTGCACTAAAAAGTTTCTCCCTTACCCCCAAACTTAAATCAAACATTGTCCTCAATGTTCTAAAGATGAATGATTAAATACATGAACAAGGAGAAACGGTTACCAATCGAAGGAAAGGAGTTAAGGAAACATATTACCGTGTCGTAAGAGCATGGGTTACCTCCCAAGAAGTGCTAAGTTTAAAGTCTTCAGCCAGACTAAGAAAGAATTATTCACCTCATAGAATCATATAGCAATAGTCGGAACAATTGTAAATAGTGCTATCACAAATAAAAGGAAACTACAACAGGCCAAGAAAATGAACAAACCGAGCACACCCTTATCTAGTTTCTGTTTAAGACAACTACTTCTGCTGTGGTTCAGGTTCATGCTCTATAAAAGGGTCTAGATAAAATATTTTCATGGGCTGGATTTCCTCATAGGCAGGATCAAAAGAATCAGGTTGTAAAGTCTGGAATAACTCAACTAAGAACTTAGAAGCACATAATAATAACCTGAATAATTGTGGCCTCAAAGTCAATCAGATTTGACTCACACAATTGACTGCTATGAAGATGGTCATTCTTAAACAAATGTGTCGATTCTAATTTTCTAAAGTAATTAGGCTTAGTCTCAAAACTTAACAACTGACACATTTGAAATTCAAACGTTCCCACATATGGAAGAAAATATTTTGGTGGGAAAACAAAATCAATCTTGGTATTATTGCCTAGGTAAACCACATCGACCATAGGATTGGTTTCTAACAACTGAACTTCTCTCTGGACATCAACAGGCTCAAAAAATATAGTTTGAAGATGATCTTGTAAAATGGTAGAGGTGCATATGTCAAGTCCCAAGTTAGGGACCTTTCTAATAGTTAAAGGTAAAGCACATGGAGAATGATATTCACCCCCAAACTTATAGTTTTCAATGTCTTTGGATAGACTAGTCACAATTTCCCTAATTTCTATATCGTCAGATTCCCGAAATTGCTTCTTCTAGGTTATAATCAGGTGGTGCATCCTCACTCATATTTAAAATCTCTACGAGTCTATATTTGTTACCTAAGACTATTGTTTCTAAATCGTTGGACTCTAAAACAGTATTCTCAGGATAAACCCGTTCTTCCAAACCATTATCTGCTTTAAAACAAAAAAATTCTACATCGTCTAAAACAGTGGTATCTCTAGTCAAATCCTCATCCTTTTGAATAGGTGAATAATCATTAAAATTATTTGGGTTTGAACCAGAATTAACACTATCATCATGAAAATCAAACCCAAAATTGGCTAGGCATTTCTCTAATGGATCTTCTAACAGAGTGTTTGGTAATGACTCCTGAACTAATGTTCCTATCATGTTCACCTCTTCAATGCACGTGTCATCTAGTTCAGGTGGTTGGTTACTAGTATTGAAAATATTCAGCTCAATAGTCATATTACCAAAAGATAAGTTCATAATACCATTTTGACAATTAATGATCGCATTAGATGTAGCTAAAAAAGGGCGACCTAATATCACATGTATCTGATTCTCTGGGTCAGACTTCAAATAGAACATCCTTTATGACACCACGAGGAATTTTTACATACCTATTAGCTAACTGCAGTGTTATCTGAGTAGGTTTCAAATCACCAAGGCCTAGATGGAGGTACACATGGTACGGAAGTAAGTTCACACTGGCTCCTAAGTCAAGTAATGCTTTCTCAACACGGTAATTACCTATTGTGCAATAAAATGGTTAGGGAACCTGGGTCTTTATACTTAGGAGTTGTATTGTTCTGGATAATTGAAATCACATGACTAGCTAAAAAGGCTTTCTTTGGTACACTAAGCTTTCGCTTTCGCGTACATATCCTTAAGGAACTTGGCATAAGCAGGAATCTGCCTAATTGCATCTAATAATGGAAGGTTGATCATGACTTGCTTAAAAACCTCCAATATGTCGTTAAAGTTGGGTTCCTTATTTGTTAGTGCTAACAGTTGTGGGAACGGGGCTCTGGGAACGAAATCTGGATTATGAGGAGCTACATCGGGCTCTTTAGATACTTCATCAGTCTCTTCAGCTACTGACTCAGAAGGGTGAACTACAGTATGTTCACTATCAGGCATAGTTACCTTGTTATCTACCACTTTACCATTCTTAAGGGTTCCAATTGCGTTCACATGATTTGATGATTTTTCACCAGAAGATACTTCATGAACTCCTCTAGGATTGGGTTGGGTCTGACTAGGGAACCTACCTTTTTCTCTCAACGACTCATTCAACTGACTAAACTGGGTTCGTAAATCATTAATAGCCTGAGAGTTAGCCTGGATCATCTTTTTATTGTCTTCTAAATTTTGTTCAACCGATTGCTGAAACTTGGCAGTGTTCAGAGACAAAAAGTTGAGAGACTCTTCTAAACTCATGATCTTCTTTTCTATCGGATTCTGAAATTATATCGGTCCAGAAGGATTCTTAGTATAACCAAAACCTGGGGGAACCTTAGAATTACTAGACTGACCTTGACTCTGGACCTTAGACCAAGAAAGATTAGGATGGTTTCTCCAACCAGGGTTATAGGTTTCTGAATAAGGGTCAAACTTCTGATGATTATCAAATCTAGTGTTATTATAAAGTGTATGGGCTTGCTCTTCAACAGTCTGTCCTTCCCAAAATGATTTGGGCTCAATTCCACAACTAGATTGACTCAATTCTAAAGCTTCCAACCTTTTTGATATGGCTGTTATTTGGCATCTGATTCAGAAGATCCTTCTACCCTATTGACATTTCCTCTACTTAGAAGAATTTTTTCTGGGGCTCCCTACTTTTTTTCCGCTGCTGGGTTTTTTCGGCGATTTTATTCAGAAATGTCATCGCACCATCGACAGTTTTATTTTCAAACCCACTTGTGCATAAAGACTCAACCATGGTTGTTGTCGAATAATCTAAACCCTCGTAGAGGATATGAACTAGCCTTACTTTTCTAAACCATGATGAGGACATTGTGATAAGTCATTGAACCTTTCTAAATACCTATATAAAGATTCTCCCTCTTGTTGAGCAAATGTGCAAATTTGTTGCCTAATAGATGATGTTTTGTACCTAGGGAAAAACTTCTGGAAAAAGGCAGATGTAAGTTGTTCATAGGTTTCAATTGACTCGTAAGTCAAACTATTTAGCCAAGATTTGGCTTTGTCTCTTAGTGAAAAAGGAAACAGTCTAAGTTTCATTGCTTCATCATCTAGGTTCTTAATCCTGATGGTACAACATATTTCCTCAAAATCCCTAACATGGAAATAGAGGTTTTCATTTTCTTTACCTAGGAAGATTGGGAGCATCTGTATGGTCCCAGGTTTCAACTCATAGTTTGTTTCAGTTTCAGCTAACTTGATACATGATGGACGAGAAGTCCTAGTAGGGTTCGACAAAGCTTTTTAAAGTTGCCATTACTGACGCTATCAAAGAACTAGAAGTAACTTCTTCACTAATCAAATGACCTAGAGTGTCTCTTCCAAGTTCGCTCAGTGATGATTTCAAGCGGTCTTGGCATACACTAAAAACAAAATAAATAAATAAATCCTAATTGGAAAGGAATTCTAAGCAATCACAAACAAGGCTGACCCAACCAAATCAACCTATCGAATCTAGCAAACAAAAAGCATGATGGCTCCACTTAGATTATTTCTAGACCAGCTTTTATTCCTTCTAAAGGAAACTAGTTACAATTTTAGCAAACCTCTTACAACGATCTGAATTAGATTAAGTCGAACAGAAACATGATAAGCTCTAAGGAGCTTTGATAACCCTGTCTCTTTGGAAACTTTTCCTTGGGTTACAAGGCGGCTCTAATCAACTTAAAATAATCTTCCTGAACTTTGAGTTAGGCTAACAGAGTAACCAATACATTCTTTTTGAATAATTTTAATATAATCTTGTTACCCTATCGGTCTCTTTCTAGTCAAAATTTTAATCTTAGGTTCGCGTTTGGTAACGTGTTCCTAAAGCGGGCAAGAAGGAAACGGTGATGAAATCCGAGTCCTTATCTTCTATGGCCAGTTCTTTCCCTTTACTAGAAAAGTAAATCCTTATTCAATTCCTCAACATATATGCATACGAAGGAATACAGTAAACCCACTTGCAGGGGATTCGTGGGTTGATCGAGTCTTACCTCACGTACCAGATGGGGGATGAATCAGTTGTATTCGACTCGGGCCACCGACTCCTGTGTCAGTGTACGAACCCGAGGGGCCGAGACAATATCGTAATTGTGGCCCTTCCCTGTTGCAGTTTATATTTAAATTACCCTTCCGTAGGGTTTAAAAATAATAATAATGTCCAAAGTCCCAAAATAAAGTCCAAAAGTGTCCAAAATAAAAGAAAAATTACAGAAATAATCAAAGATTTTCTAATACAATTTCCTAAAAAAACAAACAAATAAAATCTAAAATAAAAAATAAAGTCAAATTAAAAATAAAGTTCTTTGTGTTCTTTTCTATTATTTTATTTTTAGCTTTAACTTCAAGTCTTTAATCACCAAAGTCTTTGGCTCAATTTCCTTTCAATCCAAAATCCAAACCTGTAGCAAAAAGAGAAATACCCAAAGAAACGTAAAATAGAACAAAGTAAAAATAATACTAAAAATAAAAAATATAAAAACCTAAAAATAAATCTAAAACTCTAAACCTAAAGACAAGCCCGCGTCGGTGGTGTCAAAAATTGATGTAGTTTTTAAACAGTGGTAAAAGATTCGATACTCAGACTTGTAAAGGTTCGATTTCTAACCCTATTTTTTAAAACTAAAAATAAAGAAGATTAAAGTAAAATTGATTTCAAATTATGGGAAGGATTGAGACTAAGGATTCCACCATTAGCCAATTTTTCAAGTGATAAAATTTTTGCAATTCATATATTCAATTTATTCAAAATATTACCAAAGTTAGATTTTCAAAATAATAGTTGTAAATCGAAAGTATGAGACATCAAAAGCTCTAAACTCAGCATGACCCATCAAAAGAAAACACAACTAATTGATAAAAACCATTTTTTTCAAATTTAATTCAAAGAAAATAATAGTAAAAAAATTGTACAAAAATAATAAAATAAGAATTACCACTTTATTATTGGAAAAATGGCTTCCTCCGTCGCCCCAGTGATGGTGATTAGCTCATCATGTTGGAAACACTCTCAAAATAATTGTTCATAGCTCAAAAATGTTTACAATGAAGAAATAAAAAGAACACAGAAGATTTGATACGGATATAAGTGTTACAGACTGTGCTCTCTGTGTGGGTGAAGAGAAAATAAGACGGCAGCAATGAAGTACGGACTCTGTACGCTTCAGAAATATGAAAGAATAAACAACGGGTTCAGCGACAGTTTTCTGGACCCTTATGTTCTTCGTTTTCTTCTTCACCAGCAGAAAGCTTTTTCTTCTTAAATTTTTCTCCTGTCTCTGGATTCATTTTTCTTTGGTCTCTTTGCTATTTATAGGTTTGGGAACCCTAATCCATCATCCTTAATCGATAAGGACACAAACAACAATCCCAAACCAACTCCAACTCTTATGAATCCGAAACAGACTCCAACTCTCTTTTTCCAGCGTGACTTGAATTTTGCAACCACTTTTTCCGCGTGAATCACCCATTCTGACGTGTGTTGATCATCTCTTGATTGTTTCTTCACTTGGGTAACTAAGAATTACCCTAAAAATCCCTTAAAAATAGGTTCCACATCAACTCAGATATTCTCTCACGTAACCACAAATTTCCCGCCATTTTTCAGAATTTGAATTTGAATGGAGGGTGCCCCCAATCCATTTGGCGGGTGCCTTTATCAATTTTGTCGGGTGCCTTTAGTAATTTTTATGGGTGCCTTTAACAACTTTTTGAGCCGATTTTTCCACAAATATTTATTTCTCGAAAATACCTACAAAGACATAAAAAACCATAATAAGTACAAAATCAAGCACTAGTAGAATAGAGAATTGAGCACAATTTAGACACGAAAATGTGTCTATCAACCAACACCAACACCAGCATTATCCCACTACCATCAACCGGAAAACACCACCACCGACCAACATTATCATCAACACCACCATCACAAACCATCAACACCACCATAAAAAACTTACCATATTACTAAAACATTGGTTTTAACGATAAAAATTAGGCAGAAAAATGATGAAACCAAATTTGGTTTCAACACAAAATTTGTATTTCACCAACATAACTTCAACGAAGAAACCAAATGCACCAAATTGAATAAACTAGGAAAAATTTAGTTGAAACCAAATTTTGTTTCAACATAAACGTATTGTTTCACCATTAAACTTTGATTTCACGGTAAAAAGTAGGCACAAATCAGATGAAACCAAATTTGGTTTCTATAAAACTTATTGTTTTCACCAACACAAAAATTGGTTTCAGCGTTGTTTAGTTTTTCTAAAATTTGATGAAACCAAAAAAGGTTTCATCATTTATTTTATTCCAGATGAAACAAAAAAATGTTTCATCATTTTTCAGACATTCCACCAACACAAAAACTGGTTTCAACTTTGTTTAGTTTTTGTAAAATTTGAAACCAAATCTGGTTTCATCATTTTTCTGACGTTTCACCACCAAAAAACCCTAATTTCGACAATGATGATGTATCATTATTTTTTGATGATGATTTTCGACGATGATGATCTAGAGGTGTTGGTGATGTTTGTAGAGGATAGAAGGAGGAGGAAGAGGTGTTGGTGGTGGTGTATCTGGACATGTAGTGGTGGGGGAGAAAAAATAACGAGGAGGAAGCGATGGAGGAGGAGGAGGTGTTGTGGGTGGCTGATCTGGACATAGAAAAAGCAGGAGGTACTGGTGGTGTTGGTGGAGAAGACGGAGGTGTTGTTAGTGGTGGATATGGGTGACAGAGCTATTATTGGTGAACATAAAAGTAAAATAAAAAGAGAGAAGAAGACGGAGGTGTTGGTGAAGGAGACGGGGGTGTTGTTGCTCCGGATTTATCTTTTCTCACTGTTTGGTGCCAGCGGAACTACTGTTGCTGGAGGTGATGGTGGTGGGGAGGAGGAGGCAGAAGAAGAAGAAGAAGAAGAAGAAGAAGAAGAAGAAGAAGAAGAAGAACCCGATGAAAATAAAGAAAGGGTAAGGGTGTCATTTTAAAAAGTGATAAAAACTAAATTTAAATATTATAAATGAAAATGAGGTTTTTATTTCATTTTTATTTTAAATGGTTTTTATTTATAAAGAATAATATGAGAGGAGTTTTTGTATGCTAAGTATGGTCATCTTGGTTTTTTTTCACTTGTTATGTATAGAGAATGGGATAGTTCGTCTATTCGAATGAGAGATGATTTTGCGATGAATTTCAATAGTAAGAAGAGAAGGGGTCGGCCGAGAATTAAGCTGCCATTATTAGCCTTGGGTCAGGTTGTGAGAAGTGGGCTTGAGTGCAAAAGAATAAAAAAAATGAGTTATTGCTCAGTTTAATCCACTCGGCGTGGGTTGAGGAGAGGATATTAGCCCTTATCATAGGCGCGACTATCCTTATTAGTATTCTATGCAAGTAAAGTGGCATCCACTTGACACCATGAAATGATCAACAATGCTAAGCGTAGTTCTACAAGGAGCTTGGGCGCGTCATTGTACACGACGTAGAGGTCAGCTCATATTTTAATTCATCACCATCCAGTTTATTAAAAAAAACCGATCGCTTAATATAGAAGCTCGTTTGGTTTATTAAAGAAACCCATTTGCTTAATATAGAAGCTCGTTCGGTTTATTAAAGAAACCCACCCGCTTAATATAGAAGCTTGTTCGGTTTATTAAAGAAACTCAGTCGTTTAATATAAAAGATCGTTTAGTTTATTAAATAAACCCAGACGCTTAATATAGAAGTTTGTTCTGTCTATTAAAGAAACCCAGTCGCTTAATATTGAAGCTCGTTCGATATTTTAAAGAAACCCATTCGTTTATCATTATAGAAGCTCATTCGGTTTATTAAAGAAACCCATTTGGCCATCTTTTCACATAGAAGCTTGTTCGGACCACCTACTAATGCCAAGCTTATGTTAAGGGTTTGTTTAAAGAGAAACCCTCCTAAAAATTACACGTGGAAAGTGTGCGGATTTCATGTCAATTGCAATGGATCGGGGTTATTATAGAAGCCCGCTTGCTTATTATGGAAGCTCAAATATGGTTTATTATAAAAACCCATTTGGTTTATTATAGAAGTCCAATAATTATTTTAAGATAATTACTAATTCTATTCAAAAAGGATAATTAATGATGGTCATTAAAGAAACCATAAATTTTAGTCAAAGGAGATAATTAATTATGGTTATTAAAGAAACCATAAAGCCTGATTAAAGGAGGTAATTCCTTATGGTTATTAAAGAAACCATTAATCCTAGTCAAAAGGTTAAATTCATATAATTAATTAAAATAATTATTAATCTTAACAGGAAGTTACAGATCTCTAGAAAAATGGGGAATCAGTTAATGGGAAGACCAGGTAAATATTCAAACCACTGATCTCTAGAAAAAAAGGGAATCAGTTGATGGGAAGACCAGGTAAATATTGAAGTTACTGATCCCTAGAAAAAGGGAGGATCGGTTAATGGGAAGATCAGGTAAATATTCAAACCTGGAAGTTACTGATCCCTAGAAAAATAGGGCATCAGTTACTGGGGAAGCCTATAAATAGAGGCTAAATTCTAATCAAAAGGTACAGAATTTTATCCAATTTCTTCTCTACACACCTGCTTAAAACTCTTTCTTACTTGGGAGTTGGAGTGTCTTTGCAGGTACCCCCACCTTTTCATTTAGTAGTCACAGATCTCATAAAAAATCACAACTTTCAGTAAGAGTCACAGATCTCATCTACAATCTCTATTTTCATCATAAATCACCATTCTCATCTACAATTATAGATTTCTATCACATTCATAATTTTTATCTGTAATTACCGGAGAAATTGATTCTACTGCTGAGATTCAATCCATCCACCCTCAATCTCGAAGAGTGTTAGTGTAAATATTTTTGCACCGACAGCGACCATAGAGGTTATCATCCTATTCTTAGTAGTTCTTTTGCACTTACGGTTGAAGCCGTTATCAATTGTCTTATACAGTAGCCTAGCACCACGATGACCTGAGAACGGACTGGGGTGCTCGTGTCTGGTTATAGAATAAAGGTACTCAACTGTTTGTCTTTGTCCCTCATTGACTGCTGAAACAGCAGTTTCAAGTGGCACAAATCCAGACTCGCCCCCGCTTAATATCTGGGTTGTCTTCGGATTTTTCGTTACAATCAACTCAGCGGCTTTAACATATCCATAATGGCAGCAAAATGAAGTGCTGTCATCCCATATGATGTTTTATCTTCAAGTGCTTCTTGGGGCATGATTTTTAGAATCACCTCTACAGACATTAACTCCCCCATACTAAGTAGAGATACATGCAACACTGTGTCTAAACTATGAGTGATGGCTTTTGTAATCGCTTCTGGATGCTCCTCCAAAAATTTACTAGCCTCATCCCAATCACAATCTACTACTGCATAATATAGGTCCTCGTATTCATCCAAAACATATTTATTCACCACTTGACTACCCTCTTCATCTTAATTCAAACATGTCGTACAGAGACAACAAAATAATTAATATCAAAATCATCAAAATAAATTAAGATATTAGCATATTTAGCTATGTACTTTATCTATCAAAATGAAATTTGTAGGAAGACATATGTAATAGCTTAATTACCAGACTGAAGCTCCTGGTCTATGATTGTTTGATATCCAGTCAAATCGCTCAATTGCAGCTGTTGCCGATGTTCAAATGGCTGCAGATCTTGTTCATTAAGACCATCAGGTATCACCTGTATTATCTCCTCCTCATTCAAATTACTATCTGCAGCAATATGTTTTTCTTGTGCCACTAGTGTTGACAAAGATGCTAAATCTACGAAATGTGCACCAAATTTAACATGTTGTTATGTATACAGCTGTTGGTCAGAACTCAGATATATATAAGTTGTAGACATGATATATAATTATGTACCTGGCTGATTCTGAGACGATAGGGATGGATTTTCATCAACTTTCACTACAAAAAAAATGGGTTTAAGCGACTACTCGTTTTAAGTCGCTTAAAGCCCCTTTTAAGCGCTATAACCGTTATAGCGACTAAAAGTGGCACTCACTCCGTTGGTTGTCCAAAGCCATGTATGTCAAAGCCTTGAGCGACCATGCAATCGCTCTAGTAATAAACCAACTTACCTAAAGCGAGTACTTTTCTCATTGCTTAACATTTAGACCAACTAACATGGAGCAAGTAAAACTGTGATCGCTTAACATGTAGACCAACCAATGTAGCAAGTAAACTACCAATCGCTTCAGATATACCAATCATTCTAAAGCAAGTAAAATACTTAGTTGATAGATACATGGAGCAACTCGACCTAAATTTGCTTGGTTAAGGTTTTAAGCGATCAAATTGTTTTGCTCGCTAAAAGCGATTTCTGATTTTGATTGGTCTGAAGTTAGTTGCTCAAGCTTTTGAGGTAGCAAAGTTTTTAAACTACATAGTTGGAAGAGCTATTAAGCTACCTAGTTGGAAGATATATAGAGTTTGAAGTTACTTAGTTAAGGTTTTAAGCGATCAAATAATTTTGCTCGCTAAAAATAGATTGGCCTAAAGTTGATTGCTTAAAGTATTAAGCAATCAAATTATTTTGTAATTCTGATTGCTTAAAGTTTTAAACGAGCAGATTTCTTTGCTCACTAAAACCAAATTCTGATTTAGATAATCCTAAATTATAATTATAATTAACAATTAATATTAAACATTATCACTAATTAAGATTATATAATTAAAAATAAATAACAAAATCAAATTAAAATTAAATTAAAAACAATTATGAACCAAATTAAAATCATAATTGATTAACTTTGTTATTAATGAATTCAATTTAAAGTATTATTTAGTCAATAAAATTACAATCATTTAGTCTCCAAGGGAGTTGATTCAGTATTACAAGCTATGAATTGAATGTATATTTCTGCACAATATCATATCCATCTTTGTAATACTTCAGTAACGTATCCAAAGGAACTTCAGGAGAATGTGCTTCATTCAAAAGCCCAATCCCCAATAGAGCGAATGTGCTTCATTCAAAAGCTCAATCCCCAATAGAGTTGGATCGCTTCCACACCTGCAAATGAAAGATGACATACTAATTAGGAGGTGCAGATAGAAATTCTATATGCTCATTCACAATAAGCAATTGTCAATACATAAAGACTGTTGTAAGAGCAGTTATTATGTCCAGAGATAAACATATTTTACTTGGAAGCTAGGAATTCCATAGCATCAAGGATTTTCTTGATATTATCTGATATCATCCAAGAACCATCACGACTAAAACTGTGATCCATTCCATTTTGGAAACAAACCTTGTTTCATCCGCACTGTAGAACATGATCATACAACCCTAGCCTGGTGCATCATAGTGAACATCGATCCAGGATTATCATACAACAAGAAAAATTAAGAGATTCACTTACCAATAGGTTTGGCATGGATAGTTTTTGAAGTACTCAATCCAATGATATCAGACACGCTAACTCTTGCCTGTAACACAAGAAAAAAACACTTTATACACTTTCCAGAGGGAGTTACTAGTAGCTAATATAGACGAATTAACATTGTAAACAACATTCCCACAACCACCGATTATTATCTCAGACAGACCACATTCATTAACCCTCATTTAGTTGATTGTGAGTCTTCTTCTTTTCTACACAAAAGCGTCCATAATCAAACAGAGACCAAAAAGAACAAATCCACATGTTATAAAACTCGACTTAAACAACTCGACTAAACTTGATAGAGAGAAACTTCATAAAGCCAGTGTTCATCAATAACACTGTAAGTAGCTGGCCACAAAAAAAATTGGCAGTTCACTGGCAAGCCAAATACCAATGTCCAAGCCAGTGCTTGAATAATGTACAGTAAACAACACAGACAGATACCATGTAGAAGAAAATATGGCAAATAATCAAAAAAGAATTGAAACCTTGATAATACTCTCAGAAAAGAAATTAAAAAACTTAAACAAACAATCTGATCAATCTTATCTAAGGCCTAACAGTAGATGCATAATCAATTCTGGAATATGCGTTAGAAACCCTAACAAGCTTGGCTGCTAAATTGTGACATTGCAAAAATAAATAGATGATCTCAAGTATAAAGGAGAAACAAACAGATGAACCCCGTCAGCACTACCAACACCACCAACACAGTTCACCACCAATAATAAATCCATCAGAAGTCATTCAAGCCCTGAAAATATTAGCACATATGTAATCCATTAGAATTCAATCTAGAAGACATAAACAAACTGGAAATCTAACTAAAAAGAATGGAATCAAAATAGTACTATCACCTTAACACCAGCCTTGGTGCATAGTTTGACTAAAATAGTTACATATTGAAGAAAATTATGCAATCTTCAGATGGTATAATGGTTGGTGATATGATTTTTCACTCGATTTGTAGCTTGGGTTTTCTCAGAGAAACGGCTAGGGTTTTCAATGTGTTTAACAGACTCATAATAAGGCTTTACTCCTCTTACATGAACCTACATACAAACACTCAAATGGTTAGATTAATCTAAATAAAACCCACACTCAAAAAAAACTCAACAAACCAGCAAAAAAAATTAGATTTAAACAATGAGTGAATTTACACAGAGAAAAAATTTCAGCTTGTAATACAACTATAGTTGATTATAAATCAAATGAAATTCATGAAGATGACAAATTGGAAACCGAAAAGCCAATATGTGAAATTTTCGATAACCAAAGAGATGCATCCGACTCTTCTCAGGATCCATCTTTGAGAGAGAACGAAGGTATTGCTGAATCTTTGAGTTCTGATTCAGTGTCTGGTCCTACTTCTAGATGCTTCAGTGGTGGATATCAACCCTGTAATGACTGATACACCTTCTCAACCTTTTCTTTTATCAATCAATGAATTTGATGGTGCACTGGAAGAATCAGATATGAGAAGAATCTTATGGATCTTGGGGAATCTAAAATAGAGACGAACCAGAGATTGGAGAGTTTGATGGCTAGGAGAAAGGCAAGGAAAAAAAATGTTAAAAACGGTGGCTGAAAAGAATTTGATTGACTTAGACTTAGGGTTTGAAATTAGATTTAGGGTTTCCTGCTCCTTGAAAAGACCTAATAAATCACACAGAGAAAAAGGGTTAGAATTATGATATCAAAAATAACTCATATGTAATATAAAAAAACACTAATGAAACTGAAATCTAAGTTCATAGATTCACTTAGTGGAAGTTCAGCATAAGTATATGTAGAAGTTAAAAAACATCACTTCTTCTACTTCGATCAGATTTCCTCTTTTTTTTGTTGTTGCAGAAGTAGTAGAATGACATGAGTTAAGGTTTACAGAGAAAAGGGAGAGGGTGGGAGGCGGACGAGAAGGAAAATGAGATTAGGTGCAAAAATAATAAAAAATTATTATTCATGTGATCTCTCCAAAAATATGGAAAAACCTTTTTTTTGCTTTTTTAATAAATCAAAATAGGTCGAGAAAAGCTTGTTTATATAATAACCTAATACAACTTAAGAAGACAGATTTCCCTGATATGGGACTAATAAGTTTATATAGTCTCTTTAAACAATTTAAGATTGAAAACTCTCCGATGTGGGACTAATAGTTTTTTCATTCACAAAAGAAAACAATAATTTATTTATTTTCTTAAAACCTTAAGATTCATATTTTATATATTGTTTTCTAACAATCCCCCACATGAATGAAAAACCTCAGTAAAACATGAAAAACACATACAGATCTTGGTAAATCAACACCCCAATTCCACGACCATGCGTGTTAAAGTCATACTAGGCATTCCAACGTCCTCTCCTTCGCACAAAAGTGTGTTGACCCCAGGGTCATACTATTGATTGCATAAATCATAATAGTACAGAGAGCTTTCATCTTTAATTTCCCATATATAGTGGGACTAAAAGTTTCTTTCACCAAAGTGAAATTTAGTCAGTGATCCCTTAATGACCCTTAGGTCATAAGTATCAGTAATACCAAGACCATTAAAAAAAACATAAAACTCATTTTCTCAAAATGAATTAAATCTCGATAAAAAACGAAAATCACACAAAACGCAGGAAATACTATTTTAGGCAGAGGTGTCCATGAGGTCTTGAACCTTTTCTTAGTGAAAGATTACCGGAACTACTTGCTAGAGACAATGAACGCGATGTCTTGAACTGCTAGCGTTTGGTGTAATTCGCGATAAAAACCATGCATGATATATCCAAGGTTGCTTCCAAGCTCGTGTCGTTGTGCTCATTTTGGCCATGAGCAAATATATCGTTTCTCAGAATGCTCTAGAGAATCAGCTCATATTCTCAAAGGAAGCGACTCACTTCCTTATTCAGATATGTGATTTCTATCAAGAGTGTTACTGCTACACCCCACTTCAATCTTAAATTGAAAGTATAGAAAGACTTCTTAAAAACTCATCCTTCACATGCAATCACACTATCACAACAATGCACCATAGGGAGGGATATAAATGTAATTATTTTGATAGTGCATACCTTTAATTACCACAAATTAGTTGTCTCATTGAACCTTGATCTTGGATCTCCAGTCACTAAGGTTAAGTTTCCTTCATGGAAATTTTATTTCTTGAGCTTACTTCCCATCCCCCTCGATGCAATAACAAACTATCTCTCTAGATTATCCTTTCATCAAAGGATCCACTGATTTTTCTCTTGACTTCACTAAGTCTACAAAAATCACTTCATTAGAGAGTACTTGTCTTACCGAATTAGCCTTCTCCGAGATTGTCTAGACTTTTCCATTGCTCATTTACTTTAGACTAACATAGTCAATTGAGCTTCAGCAGTGGTGGCCACAGGCTGCGGTCACAGAGGAATATCCAACAAAAGGGTTTTAGCAATTCAGCTTCCTCTTATGCTTTAATTTAAGCAAACAAACTCTGATTTCATCTCAGTCGAGTTCCTCAGCGTAATATGTATCATGCACATACACAATTTAAAATGTACCTCAGGTACTGCAAATTTCTGACCAGATCATCCCACGAATTCTTCTAGGATCACAAGTGTATTTTGTACACCTAATTCACTGCACATTTACAACGCACATTAAACGCATCGATTTTGACAAAGACCATTTCCGTCAGAATTTCTTCTGGTTCCAATGAACTTTTAGATAATGCTTGTCTACGACAACTTAGTCTTTCAATCAATCATAAACATCACATGTTTTCTAGTGGTTGTAAAGCATCTAAAGGCATATACAAGATACATGTACTATTTACTAGTATGTTCATTACATCTTCCTCCAAAGGTTGGTGTAATATATATCACATATTTGAAATTAAATATGTACCTCAAGCATCCCAATTTTATGGCCCTGTGATCAGAGTAACCCTGTAATTATCCAGGATAAAATGGAAAACATGCACACCTATTTTACAAGACACATTTGACAGAAATTATATCATGAAAATTTGATTTTGGTTCTTTCTGATCCTTTAGACCACTTTAACAACATATTAATTTCTTGTCAAACTTTAAACAACAAAATTTGTTAGTGGTTGTAAAACACATAACAAAGGCATGTTTAACATATGCACCTTCAATTGATTTAGTATAAATACACTTATCAAATTCATTACTGTCACATCACTAGTATTCATCATCATCACATAACAATATTGCTAGGTCATTGACTTACAACTTGGATCAGGTCAAGTATATCTAGGTGCAATCAGTTTGTACCCCTAGCGCTAACCAAACCCTTAAGGTTTTTCCACCTTCAACTAACCATTTAAGTATAATGCGTCAACATCCATCTAATGTAGCATACTGACAATAATGGCAAACAATGCATGATGTAGTAATTTTAGAGTCATGTGAGTATGTGCCAAGAGATCACTACTTTATTCTCGAACAACATTTTCACAAAGTCAAGTCTCTGTCTGACTTATTCAATCTCGTGTGAGAACCCGACCTCAGAAAACTATGTCGAGAACTCAACATCTTCAAAAATAAAATTTATTTTATTCAAATGTTGTTAGCTTCAGAATTTTCAACTTATCATACTACAGTTCTGTTGATCATATGCAATGACTTGCTAAAGAAGTCGACTTTTCATTCTCACCTTAGACCCCCACAATTGAGGTTTAAAGGGTAGGACACATATAATTCTAGGGTCTTCTATGAATCTTCTTGAGAAATAAAACAAACACTTGTTTCCATCTTATACCCCCACATTTAAGGCATAAGGTACCCCCCCCCCCCCCCCACCCCACCCCACCCCACCCCACCCACACACACACACAATTATCAGAATTTCTCAACATAAGAAACTATAATTATGTGTCATAATTATTTGTCATTTAGGTTGCATCTAACTAAGACACGCCATATAATGGTACTCTATACCAACATTATGATTTAACATGTTCATGTATTCATTCTCAATTTATTGACGATTTTCTCTTTTATCAATTGTTGTCCTGTTCTATTAAGCTAACACTCAAAGCATCACAAAAACCATATTTCCAAGTATAACTTTTCATAATAACTTAGGTTGATAGCATTTGGCACTAGTTTTAATTCGCAATGCACATATTGGGAATGATATCATAATCTGATTAATGTCCATACCTGAAAAGCCTTGCACATCGTTTATCTATTTCCTTAACTATTTTGATAGTTGAATTTTTCATGAAAATGCTTTTGATCTTTTCCATTCTTGGTAGAAAACAAAACATACCTTTTCTGGAGCATACGTTCCAGTACTTCTGACATTTACCAACCAATTCTTTTTATCATCTCCACTGAAAAGTAAAATTACTTAACACAATAAGAATGCCAATTGTTTCATTCAAATTTGAATATACAATTCTCTATTCCGAGGAGATAAGCACACAACTAAAAAACAGAAGTTATCACAGATTAACACTTAATCTATCATTCAAATTAAGATGATAAAACTTCTGACCAACTAGAATTCAAAAAAATTGTCGATACTTTCATTCGACATAGGTAATATCAAATTATCAAGATACTATAAGTGCTCATCTTATCAAAATATTTATTAGCAATACATAGTTTTCAAGTTACTTAAGTCTCTCTTCACATTAGACTATCACTATAATCAGTAAGTAACAAAACTTGGTAATAAAACTCCTAAACGATTTTTGTGTACATACGTATCAATTCAAACACATTTGATCATTTAGCAATGTGATACTAATCTAACACATCTAAAAGATTATCACTTTAAGTCACAAAAATCAATTTGTTACTTGCTCCAAATTGTTTATGAGAAATATTTAACCTAAATTGAAATCTCAACTCTATTATGGATAAAAGCACTCACTAGTACCAGTTTTTCATGTTATATCCAAGGTGACAAAGTGCCACTATAAATGGTTGCAAGATCTCATAGTAATCTAGAGCTTAGATACAGTTATTGATATTCTTGACAAATATGCGCAACATTTTTACAAACACCATATCTCACAAACCACAATTCTGAATCGGAAAATAAAAAATATGTTTTGAATATAACATATAGTTGTTGATATTCAATCATTCATTTATGATTATCACTAAACCTAATGTCTTGAGATTGTTGGGCAATAATCAAAAATAAAGGAAAATCAAAAAAACAAAAGTTATTGATCCTTAGCTCCTTAACGGAAGTGATTTGTTGAAACGGATGAGTTCCTCGTATCTTCGTAACAACAACATGGTATGCAACAAAACTTTAGAAAAACAGAGTGAGTCACGTGTTCAACACGATGTCCTTAAGACATTAGCGTCCGACTACACTCAAGAGTGATGCTATAGCCTCCACAGGGGGATATCTCAAGGATAAAACACTCTACTAGCATATATAGTAGTTGCTCAACTTGAGATTGGCAACTCCGGAAAAACTCTTAAGAAAAATCTCGAAAACTTGAGAAAGATAATAAAAAATTATTATTCATGTCGTCTTTCTAAAAATATAGAGAAATATTTATCTTTTTTTTATTATATCAAAATAGGTCGAGAAAAACTTGTTTATATAATAACCTAGTACAATTTAAGAAGAGGAATTTCCCTTGTATGGGACTAATAAGTTTATATAGTATCTTAAAACAACTTAAGATTAAAAACTCACTGATGTGGTACTACTAATTTTTATATTTCAAAAAAAAACAATAATTTATTTATTTTCTTAAAACCTCAAAATCATATTTTATATATTATTTTTCAACATAAAATATAAATTTTTACCAGATTTTAATATTTACTTGTTAATATAGTAGTCGGAAAATTTTGATGGTGCAGCAAGACCTTGGTAGCCGGTACTCTGCAGTTCAAACTTTCAATAGAAAGAAATTAACAGGATACAAAAACTAGAAAATGAAATACAATTAATATTACTGTCATCCCATGGATTAGTCAATGTCAAATACAGCAATCAACACTTAATTAAAAAGGATTCCTCATTAATTAGTTTCATTTTACAACTTGTAGTTCATATTATATAATCCAACCAACATATTGATTATTATTATATGATTAACATAAGATGGACAAAGTAATGATGTGCATGTTCGGGCAACCATCGTTAATAATTGATCTAGTTTAATAAAGTCTTCTCTCTAATGCACAGGTAGCTCAATTATTTAACATTCGTCAACGTCCAACAAAAATAAATGGGGATGGTGTTGGATCAAGCCTTCTCTACTGTTTTCCACCATCTTTTTCTTATATTTGGTCTGTACTTAGCAGGAATGGTATCAAATGTCATCAAATGATTCATATATCTGCATAGGTATTTAGTCCTTTTTTTTCGTAGAAAATATTATGGGCTTAGGTCTCAGCCCATACTCAATAGCAAAAAGGGTCCAAAATATTAACAAAAAAATTTATTTATTTTTTAATATAAAAATGTCAGATCCAGACTTCTACTAGAACTCATCCAAGCAGGCACACCCCGCCAAACCTAACTTATACAATTTAAATAATATAAATATAAATCTTTGTGGTGGAGATTGAACTCCTAATTTCCTCCTTGTTGGAGTTGATGGAAAATCATTGAGCTATAAATTTGAACCCAAATTATTATGAATAAAAAGTTATTAGAAACTATTGTTCAGCTTTCATGAAAAAAATAACTGTGATCATATGCTTAACCAACCAATTCATAGATGATTAATTAATACTTAGGCCTTTTTCTTTCTTTTGTAAAAAATGTTGTGGGCATAAGCCCATACCCAATGGTAAAAAGAGTCGAGAATGCTGATAAAGTTATTAGCTAGGAACTAGGGGTGAGTGTTTGGTCCAGAATCTGCGGATTCGATCCGGACCAACCATATATTTAGGGGTGCACGCCAGACCATTCGCTAATGGGTTGGATATGGATGATAATCAGACATAATTTTTATATATTTACTGCTTAATTTATATTTGTTAGTACTCGATTTTGTACTAAGTTTATTACTTTTATGTTTTTATTTACGAATAAATATGGTTAAACGGGCTAATTAGTAATAGAATTCACCTTAATTACACTGCTGACTTATAGAGTTGGTTTGGCGGCTGTAAAAGGAACGTGGATGGTGAGAGTTCTGTTTGGGCTAGGGGTGAGCAACGGATGGATGGGTGCGGATTTAGTACCACCCGTGTCCAATCCATCAAAATGACGGATTTTAGAAATACATCCGCGTCCAGTCTATTACCCAACGGGTTTGATATCCACGGATGAGCAGATGAGCCCGGTGGATACGGATGGATTGACGGGTAACATACTGCATATGTAGTAATGGCCCATGGGTGCAGGTGCATCTCACTCTCATTAGTTTTAGTCGCTAGCGATAGAACTCGGTCGCTCGCTGGAGATTTTGTTTCAAAAGGTCGGTTTTCTATCGCCTATAAATATGCATATACTCTTCTTATATGCTCACACATTCTCCACATTTCTTTCTCAACCTTCTCCATATTTTTTCTCTAAATTCTCTCCAAATTTCTTGTTGTACTTTTTTTATTTAAATGAGCGATCCAAGGACAAAAATAAACAGAAAAGATAAAACATCAAGCAGCACTCCAATGAGTGGAGTAAACTGGACTCAGAGCAAAGTATAGGATTTCGGAATTCTTGGACAAAAAGTTGGTTTCGGTGTACTTTATGTGCATATGTTTAGCTATCAAGAGCGAATTAATTCAACCAAACTAAAAGGTGGGTGGTTTGAGTATATAGATGTGTATGAGTTCCTTCCCTCTGCTGTTAAAGAAAGAGTTAAGAGATATCCTTGTTGTTATTATTTTATGGAACCTAAAAACCATAGGCTCAAATTGTTCAAGTTATGTTAGAATGTTGATGGAAGACTACAAATACATTCTTTTTCAAGGATTTCGAATGTGTCATGGTAAGTTTGTTTCTTTTCTAATTCAAATTCTGGATTTAGTATTTAGTTTTATGTAGATTTAATTAGGTTTATGTGAAATATGAGATATGCAAACTCTGCATTATACAAAATTTTAATTATGAACATGTTGTTTATAGGAGTTACACCGTAAATATGCATGCACATGTTGCTGATAATTTTATGTAAGGGAAATTTGGTTCCATTTGACCAATTAAAGTGGGAGTCACAAGGAAGATGGCAAGAGCGACTTCGATTATGATATGCTGATGAAGAAGGAAACCAGAGCACAAAAGAATAAAAGCTCGTGGATTAAGGGTACCTCGGTTAAAGATTTTTTTAAAGCATTATTATGAGAAAACGAAAAATAATAGGATATCAAACAGAATATTTATTCCCTACCATTTTGATAAGCTCGAGCGAGTGTTTGTACAATACGTATTAGGCCAACGTATGTTTCCAAATGCTAGCTCAGTGCCATTAGTTGGTTTTCTCAAACCTTTAGAGGATTTAGAGCGAACACCAACATATGGATGGGGGTCTGCAATTTTAACCGAATTCTACATGAGCCTCGGTGAATGTTCAAGCGCCAAAACAAACCTGAATGATTTTTAGGTATCGTTGCAAGTAAAAACTACAATTCATTTCAATCATATATTTATTTTAATTTTAATTTTTGAAATGGTAATGTACTAAAATGTCAATGTTATTATTTTTAGTATTAGTGGTACACTTACTTCCGTGTTGGTAAACCTCTTCTTCACAATACCAGCAATGTTTTTCCAGTCATGCAGAAGTACCAAATATATAATTGGTTGCCTAATCAGATTGATGATGGTCAAAACATTGCCCTGGTTTTAGAGGAGTTAACGATTGTGTAAAACAAGTTGTAACACTGTTCTCATGTCGTATGAAACATTTGAAAGTGAGTAATCCCAGAAGATGTTGTAGCTAATCCTAAATAGGATTTTGTTATACGGTTTTATTTCTAAAAAATGGCGTTTGGTACTTCGGAGAGACACCTTGTCCAGCAATAAGGCAGAAAATTAAAAACAATCAACGCCCTTCCAAACAAGGAGATTTCTCGTGATAATTTGTTAGACTTGTTAAATAATGATGAACAACCTTGGGAAAAAGCCGAACAGTTGATCCAGATGCCTCGCGATGAGATTGATTACCTTGATTGGTTTACTAAGATCTGCAAGCCTAATATGGCTTTGCAACCGCAAAATTTGGATGAAATGGATATACAAGCTTTAGGAAGGATTTCACTTGATGATGATTATATTCCTTTAAATGGTTGATTATAATGTTGCTAGATCTTCAATAAACTAACAAATAACGCGAGAGAAAAAACAATTTTCATCTTTAATTTCCTTCATATGGTGGCATCACTTTTTTCACGATGATGCAACTAAGAGTGGCTATTCTTGTGGAAATGATAAATGAGGATAGGGGATTTTTCTACTCGTTTCTTTTTTTTTTAAACTGCATGAAGCATGCCCTGTTACCTAATATTTGCATCGTGGCTCAAAAATTATTTTGTGATAACATATCTGCATTGTGCTAAAAATCTATCATGGGATCTAAAATTTATACTTAGCCAAATATCTATCATTGCAACTTGATATATGTTTTTAACGACCGCCCTCATTATTTTAAATCTATATTATGACCCAAATTTTGTTTTATGGCCTAAAATTTGCTTGTCGGCAAAATTTTACTGTTTGAATTAAAACCTGCGTTATCACTTGATAAGTGTGTGAACTTAAAATCAACAATACTACAACATAATATTTTTTTCTTGATCCAGATTAACATATGCATCTCAATGCAGACAAAAATATATAAAATGATCTAAATTTACCGGTCTCTCGAAATACCTCTCATATCATTCAATTTTCCATGTACCCAAAAAGTTATTACGTCCAGTGTCACATAATATCTATCATGTGACCATATCTAACGTTACATCATATCTATCATGTGACCCAAAAATCGGACATGATATTAAATAGAAGCCTGATATAGGGGCTCCAATATCAATAGAGGGGCTCCTCTAATAAGACGAAATAGGGACATTATGAAGTAAAACTTAAAAACCCCTTATCCATAATATTTTCACAATACCCAAATCATCCTTCATTAATATGTTAATTACCTTAAATAGTGAAAATTTAATTAAGCTAATCATGGTTAATTAAACTTAATCTTTGACTAACACAAATTGAAATCAATTTTTTTTTTTTTTTGGATTTGTGAGGGGATGAAAAACTAGATGAAATGTGAGAAAAAAATTTCGTTTTTTTTTAAACCCTAGTTTTTGATTTAATCAACCATAGTAACCATTTAGGTCTTTCTAGA
>JAJJMC010018888.1:105211-133292 GCA_023531435.1 Papaver californicum
AAATGGAGAAGGAGAAGATATGGAGGAGATGGAAAATTTTTAATTAAAGGATAACTTTGTCTTTTTTTTATTAGGTAAAGGGTAAAATGGACATTTAACTTTACCCCCCCCAGGACATCCCTTATCGTAAAATTGGGTCACCTCGGCTCAACTGGGAGCCCCTCTATTGATATGGGAGCCCCTATATCAGGCTTCATTAAATATGCACTGTGACCCAAAATTATTATTTTAGCAATAAGTTCGATATGCAACCCAGAATCTGCCACGATAACGTAAAACTCATCTCATAAGTCATGATATAAAATTTACATCGTAACTAAAATATGACACTGTAACGAAAAATATAATCTACGTAAAAATAAATAAATAAATAATCTTAATTCATATATATACCGTCGTGACATAGAAACTGCCACATTGTCTAAATTACCCGGTGGTATATGAAGAAATCCGTTTCTTGGCCTAAAATTAACCATGCCATGAACCAAAATTCGTATTATGGTAAAAAGAATCTACTACAGTGACCCAAAATCTTCCATATCTGCTTCAGAAATCTATCATTCTATCCCAATATATGTTTCATGATCCAAAATCTAATTTTAGATTACACTGGACCCAAAATTTTAACTTTAACCTGAAATCCCTCAGTGTAACCGGGGATTTACATGGTGATCCAATATATACCATGACAAATAACTACAAGTGATGCTTTGAAAAGAAAAAAACAACAACTACAAATGTAATATAAAATTCGTTAAATAATCCAAAATATGTTTGTGGAGCAAAATCTAACCTGCATGTGAATGGTATCCTAAATATGCCACTATAATTAAACCAATACCTGGTAATATTACTTAGAATTTGTATTCTAACTCAAAATCATCTTGTACCATGAATCGTTGTTAGATGCTTAGATACATTTTTTCGTATAATAGATTCGTTTTAAGGTTTTTTGTGTACAATTAAGGTTTATCTATCATGTTACATTTACATGTATTAGATATTTAGATACACTAGATTTATGCCCGTATTACATACCGGGTTTTTTATTTTTTGCTTTATTAAAACTCTTTATGATTATTTAGCTCAAAAAATTAATAAAATAATAGTAACTAATTATATCGTTAAATTCTTTTTATATTTAATGAATAACTAATTGTATAATCTTAAAACAGTTAAAAATAATCTTAAAGATTTAATTTTTTTTATATTGTTAATTACATACGTTTTTAGGTTGAAGTATTTTAATGAGATGTTCATAGCCGTTTATTTAAAGATCATTAAACATAGATCATCGATCTATGGTATTGTCGATCAACTATAGATGATGCTTACCCAATACAATTAAGTATGGGGTGTAAACACAATATAATATTCTTTTCGTTTTTGCAAAAGTGTTACTATCATTTTTTCATTTTAACCTAAAAATATGTCAATTTGAAAAAGTGATAGTAACTCTTTTCCTGAAACGGAGGTAATAATATTTTAACATAACATCAAAAAAAGATTATCTACATGTTTTAATCTATGAAATTTTCATCAAATTTTATGTTCAAAATAATATAAATAATCAGTTGAAGAAATGTTCGGGGATCGATTTAGCTTGCACATAAATGAAATAAAAGACTTCTTGGGTTTGTACGTAATCGTAAATACCAAGAAGATACATCTTTCATGGACTCACACTTACTTGTGAGATGTTATCGACGGAAAAGAAATTGTGTGTATTAAATGGATCAAAAAAGACAGGGTTCTCCTACTAATACAAGTGATCTTTAACAACATATGCATCTGATCATATATATACTACAATAAAAAAGGAGAGTCTGTAATGGCATATACCTCTACATACGTGGTTACCAAATATCCAAGGAGAAACACATTACAGTAGATATATGTTTCTAGTCGGTATCTTATTAAAAATGGGAGCATATGGTTTGGTCTCCCCTTAATCTGCATCAAGGAGTGTAATAAAATTATGTTCGTTTAAGAATTATGTTCGCTTTAAAACAAAGTTGTGTTTGAAAGAAAAACATAATGACAGTAACAAAGTCTAATATTCTTTATATATTTTTTACATAAAAAATTAACACGATTAATTTTTATATATATTATTCTGTTTTCAGTTAGATTTATAACTTTTTTTTGTTCTGTTTTTTAACGTAGTCATGGTTTCTGAATAGGGTAGGTTCACAACTTTTGAATCGAAATACTAACGGATTCCAAATTGAATTTGGTTTTGATGTCTATTCCTTAAAGTTTAAAACACGGTAAGCCAGGGTTTCTCTTTTTATTTTGTGTTCCCAAAAAAATTTAAACCAATCATACGTTATCAAGTGTCCTCACCAAAACTTTCATTTCATAAAAGTCATAAATACTTTATTTCCGCCAATAGAAAATGAGGATTTTTTCACCGTTCAATATAAGAACTTTATTTATCTAGACTTTTAAGTCTTTAAATTTTCTTGTATAATAGATAACTTGAATAAAACTGATTGAACTATCACATCAAAAAGAATATGGTAATTTAAATAAGTTATTATATTAGTATATTTCATTATCTCCACCGGCACTAGTTATAATAATAATGTGAAAAAAAAATTACACGAGGATGACTCGTGGTTTATCCACTTCCTGATTTTTTTGTTCTCGTAATTTGCTCGTGGTTGTTAATTTGTTGAGCCATTACCCTTCTGATCATGGCCTTCATCAGAAGAAGGTCTTCCCGACCCGAACCAGGAGTAAGGTCAGGTTTATTTAGCCCAAATTGGTAGTAAGGCCCATTTTAACTCTCGGGCCTATTCCACTTTAGGCGTCTCGGTGGTAGTATTCAACTTTTAAAAGTCCAATTCTGTACCGTATATCAGCGTCACAAGGACGCAAAATCGACGACTAAGATTACATAATCTCGATGACTGTCAATTGAAACTTCCGAAATTATCCCCGTCTTACAAACCAAGTATAACTCTCCCTCCACTCTTCTTTTACATGCAACAAATAGGATTCTGATGACTGAAACTAACTTGGGATAAAACATCATGCTTACTAACATTTTTGTGTCTGAAACTGTCGTATTCATCAGTGGGTGAGATATTGATCCTGCAACCAGATGAGAAACATTCCCCACACCACCACCTTTTCCCACCTGGGAATGGTTTATATCTATTGATTTGCTCATCTTCTAAGAATTCGGAAAAGCAACTCCAGGCAGCAGAAAAAGGTTTTCAGAAACTCATCCCACCCACTTTAGATCCTTAATGATCGGTCTGCATATGGTTCTGACGGTGTGATATACAGAGACCATGACATGAACTCGTACTTAGGTTAGTAGGATTAATGTGCAATGTAATTCGTCAAGAACTAAACCAATTACGAAAATCCAAGAGGGAGAGACACCACCTATCTTGGTGGGCACTTATTGCACCATCAGGTAACCATGGAGGAATCATGGAAAATGGAGAGGTGGAACAAAGCAATTTTACTGAACACCAAGTAGAGCTTTCAGTCATTTTCAGGACCGGAAGAGAGTCATTGAAAAGATAAACAGATCTGTTGTTGCATCTCAAAACGTACATTTGCTTGCTGTGCTCTTGTTCCCTGCTCGTTTATTGACTTATGCTCTTAAGATCATTACTCAATATTACTATTTTTGTGCGACAAATATTTGGCAAACTGCAAGATATTATCAGTAAGAAGTACCTTGGTATTCACCAAAATGTAAAAATGATTTACATATTTAATTCTGTTACACCTCCCAATCAACCGCCAGCTGAAAAATCCAGAACATTTCAGTTATCTTTCTTTGTATCAAACTGTTGGTTGGAAATATATCTATGTTTCTGAAGCGGGCTATTCCAGTATGTGGAACGAACCATTTCAAAAAACAACGGTAACTGCAATGATGCAAACAAGATCAAAGGAACACAACTAAACAATGCTATAGGAATCGCAGCCCATGAGAATCGTTCTCCAAGCACAATATACATTGACGCACCAAATGCAATCAATATAGTCGCCATTGATATGAAGAGAGTTACAAGTCCCGCTATCAACTTTTGTGGCAAGGACTTCAAAAAATCAACTTCTGCATATCGGGAAGTATATATGGCCAAAAACATCAGTACCGAAGTGACAGAAGAGAACAACGCTGTGGCATCTGCTACCGCAAAGACCGCAAATGAAGTCTTATCTAAGAAAATTGGGGTGCCACTCTTAGTGCTATTATCATCACTAATATTACCACCAGGAGCAGTAAATACAGCTGCAAATGCTACAGTCGCAATAAGGGCTGCTACTACCATGCACGATCCAGATGTATCCTTCAGAAGCTTTTCTCCTTTTTCCATTAACTCTTTGTGTTCCTCTGTAAATATATGTTGAGCTGTATCCCCATTCTTATTTCTCTTGAATTTATTTTTCTCAAGCATCATATTTTCGACCCCCTGAACGAAATGAAATTACTAAAAAGTTTAGAGAAGAATTACAGGGCAAAGGAGATGTACGAGAAATAAGCAAAATCGAAGTCGCATTTGATATCATAGATGGGAGTGATATATGTAGATTTCAGTTTTGGATGAAACGTGCAGAAAGGCAGCCAAACATAATACTGCATTAACCAATCAACTCCAGTTCGGATGGCAACGGGCAGGTGTGGGACGGCTGGGAGGGGATACAAAATAGTCAGATCAAAACATAAATGACTACTTTAATGGGTTTCCACATTTCAGTTCTATTTTGTGATTTTTATACTGAAAGTATATGGAAATTGGCTAACCAAATTTCACAAATATATCACCCCTATAAAGAAAGTTTACTGAATCCTTTATTCTGCCCCTGACCAATTTTGGTTTTTCTCCAAATCCATCCCTGTTTGTGCGCCTAAACCCATATCTCACGAGTAGTAGAAAACAAATCATTGTTTTTGATTTGTTAATCATGCAATGTTATATCCAGTAGTTAAGTAAACAGTAGATATAAACACTTATACCTTAAACCATTGCAATTCTCGTTGCATCTGAAGATATGCACCGGAGATGGAATTAAGCTGATCGGAAGGTGCTAACTTGGCAGCATAATGCAAGATAGTGTTTCCCATTTTATCAGGCCTAGAAACTAGATCGCTTTTCTCATTTTGACTTGCTTCACATATGAGATCCACAATTATTTCATTTCGTTCAGCAATAGCCATTTGAAGGACTGATGCCCCCTCCATACGACACCAAATCAGGTAAGGAAAAGTTTTAATACACTTCTCTACCAGTTCTATAGTTCCCTGCTTTACAGAGATTTGCAAGACCTTAGATGCCTTAAAATAGGCATCCACTTCTTGCCTATTCATTCTTTTATCGAGTTGTGTAAGCATACATTCAACCAACGCATAAGCTTGTTTGTGCATCATTTTTTTGTTGTATAATTGTTCATATATTTGCTTGAAACGAGGCACTGTAATGAACAATCAAACCTTGTCAAAATAGGATCACAATTTTGAACTCTTAAGACTTAATAAATTTATTTATATCTAACGAGGCGCAAGTGGCATTAGAAAATTTAAAATAGAAACCTTGTTTTATGGAGGGCAGAAGGTAAGCCGAGATAAGCTTGATCAGGATTCCTTGATTACTGTTGATTAAAGCATTTGAACTTTCTGACGGTCTTGCATCATCCCCTTGTGTATTTGCTGAACTATTGGACGGGTTTTCTTCATCTGTATGGGAACCCTCAAATCTTTCCAGAGGGTTTTCTTCGTCTCCATTGGTTCCCTCCAAGCTTCCTAGAAGCTCCTCTTTACTACTTTTGGTGTCTTCCGAGCGGTTTGAATGATGTGTTCTATCCTTTGCTTCTGTTTGGGTGTCATGGTCTGTTGAATCAACGTTCGCTTGAATAACTGTATCATATTATCGCTTTTAGATAAATAGTACTAGACACCCACAAAAAAAATGGACAGTAAAATAGCAAAATTACTCAAACAGACTAACGAGAGATTCGTAATATTTTTATAATTAAAATATACTCCTTCTATTTCTTAATATAAAATCCGAGAAAGGTAAAAAACTAATTTCAATGTGCGTTCTTCCATATATATATATATACCCTTATTAAAAAGTATGGGTATTAATAAATTTAGTTAATGTTTATGGTATTCCAAAAATAATTCTAATATTTTTGAACAATTTTATTAGAATTTGGTAACGGTAAATGAGGTAAGAATAGAATTTTTTTTTTTTTTGATCTGACAAAGATGAAATTCATTGAAAAATAAAAACTTTTATAAAAACAAAAAAAAATCTTATACTAAGAAAAACTCTTTTTTTTGCCCTTATACTGGGGACGGAGGAAGTTCTAACTCATGTTAGGATTACGATATCCAAATAAGCTGCGTTTTCCAAGAAATTAAAACCTAACCAATAACCCGGAGAAATCCAACCTTTGATATATTGGTATGAGACCCTGTGGTCCAATACATTCAATGTCAATATTGAACCACCTATTCCCCAGGACAATGTAGCAGTGATAAGGCTCGTGGTGCGAGACAGACCATGGAATTGAGCCCGCGGTCAGTTTAGTTTAGCGCTTTCGTTAATATATTGTATTTGGATTTCTAATTGACTATTTGCAACCTAAAGTTAAGTTAATTGGGATAGGTAACTGACATGAATAGATGCAGCGTTGCCAGAGTGTAAGCTTCGTTCCACTCCTAAATGCAAATGGTCTTTGTGCCATCAATTCCAATCCACATATGTTGTCTTCTCTCGTTCTCTGGGTAATCAATCTTGGAAACCGCTGGACAAGAGACATTGCGATATCTACAAATAAAATGTTTAACTATGTTAGAGATTAAGTTAAGATCTCTTGTAAGCATACAGATAAAACTGATGATATATCTCTAATATTTTATGTTACTCGATGTTATAAATAGTCAATCAGTTCTGCATCTATGCGTGTTTACTGTTTTAATACAACTAGCAATGATAGTGGGTATCATCATATTATTAGGAGCTTTTTGCACTTACGGTTGAAGCCGTTATCAATTGTCTTATACAATAGCCTAGCACCATGATGACCTGAGAACGGACTGGGGTGCTCGTGTCTGGTTACTGAATAAAGGTATTCAACTGTTTCTTTTTGTCCCGCAGTAACCGCTCGAATAGCACATTCAAGTGGCAATTCAAGCCCGCCCCCGCTTAATATCTAGGTTGTCTTCGGATTCTTTGTTACAATCAACTCAGCGGCTTTAACAGATCCATATAAGGCAGCAAAATGAAGTGCTGTAAACCCATCTGCTGTTCTATATTCAATTGCTTCTAGGGGCATGAGTTTTAAGATCTCCTCTACAAACATTAACTTCATATTAAATACAGCTACATGCAACACTGTGTGTAAATCACTATTGATGGCTTTCGTAATTGCTTCTGGATTCTCCTCCAAAAATTTACTAGCCTCATCCCAGTCACCATCCATTGCTGCCCAATATAGCTGCTCGTATCCATCCAAAAAATATTCATTCACCACTTGACTACCCTCCTCATCTTAATTCATACAAAATAATTAATATCAAAATCATCAGAATAAATTTCAGATATTAGCATATCCAGCTCTGTACTTCATTTATCAAAATAATTAATAGCTTAATTACCAGACTGAAGCTCCAGGTCTATGATCAGTGTTTGATGTCCAGTCAAATCGTTCAATTGCAGATGTTGCCGATGTTCAAATGGCTGCAGATGTTGGCCATTAAGATCATCAGGTATCACCTGTATTATCTCCTCCTCATTCAAATTACTATTGGCAGCAATATGTTTTTCTTGTGCCACTAGTGTTGACAAAGATGCTAAATCTACAAATATATACAAAATTTAACAACATGTTGTTATGTATACAGTTGCTGATCAGATATATATAAGTTGTAGACATGTTATATGATTACGTACCTGGCTGATTGAGACACGGTAGTGATGGATTTTCATCAACTTTGTATTTTCCCTCATCATTTTTGTAACTACTACTGCTTCTTAAAATCTCCATCATTTGATGTAGAGTAATTGCATGAGACTCTGCTTGTTTTGTTTGCGAGTCGACCAGTACTTGAAGTAAGCCTATCATTATTTCCTGGGGAGATCGATTATCACGATCATCCCCTGCTAATTCTCTAACAGCAGACATGGTGTGGTAGCTAGACGCCTGTAGAGAGAGATGAAAATAAGGTGTGTAAGGTAGGGCTGCATATAGTTCGGTTCGGTTCGATTATTGAGCCAGCCGTAACTAGAACCAGGACCTCGGTTGTTATGTTTTAAGAACCGATAAAACCATTAGGCTTATTCAATTTGGTTCGGTTTGATTTTGAACCGACTCGGTTCAGTACAAAACCATCCGGTTTCGGTTAACCAATATTTTTGTTAGTTTATCGTGATATTTCTTTCAGTTATGTGGAACTGATACACAATTTTACAAAAATAAGGTAAAAAACACTGTCGAACTGACTTTTTTGCGACAAACGTTAGGATATCAAGATACAAAATCTATCAAACTGAAATTCCAACACACAAAAAACTTGTCACTTACTGTAACAAAGAGAGATATAAACAGTTCAGGCCATTTTACGCGGCACCTGCAACAGCAACAATGCTCCCCTGTAATGACATATCTAAAATAGAAATGATGCCTAATTACAGCACCAAAATGGTAGGCTGAAGAACATGAGATCGTAACTCTCTGGTATCGATCACTGTGGGGCTTCTTTAACTTCTTGACCCTCTTCTTAATAATCTTCTTGGTAAGCAGAGGAACAGCCGTGTCTCCTACAATCAACAGTTGAGTTCAACAAACAAAGAAAGATTGGAATTCCAATGGGCTTTTGCTAAACAAACAAAGATTAGAATTCAACTAGTACATTTTTACTTAAATAATAGATAAAAAAAGAAAAACATAAATCAAGACAGAGATTTGAGTTGAGTAGTAGTGAATTATTAGAGTCAGAATTTTAAGAAAATTGTTATGAGATTATTATCCTTCTTCCATATCTATTAGCTATTGCATTCATGTCTAATCTACTGCATTTGTATAAGTAAGAAACTAAGAACCATTCCTATTATTTGAAATATACCTAATTCAAGTTCAAACAGAAATTAAACAATGTATCAACAACAGTAAACGAAATTAACCTTAACCCATTTCATAGTAGTATATAAATTAACCTAACTAACCCTAATTTTTAAAAATCCCAAAACATTTTTGAGTTCATAAAACGTTAGCTTTCAATATTTTATATGATTCTAATACATAACATCATAATCAAAGAAGAATAAAGCGTTCATATAATACAACATACGTTTTCAGTCAACGATATTCAGTGATTTCTCCAACTATAGCTTCTAAGGTTGTTGATGGTGCTTACTTCTTAGTAATGGTAGTTTATGCTTATAGAGAAGAAGAAGAAAAAGAAGAAGAACTGATGATGGTTTTAGGCTTGAGTAAGCAGTAGACAGTAGTAGGGCGGAGTGGGAAGAAGAAATAGTCTCTGTTAAGAGGAAGAGGTAGAGAAGTTATCGAGTAGGAAAGAAAGAGAAGTAAGTTATCAATGGCTGGGATCAATATAACTATATTTGCATAATAAATCAATGGCTACTAATAGTCTAATACACACTCGGTTTTATCAGTTCTGTTTTAACTAACAACCGAAACTGAAACAGAGTATGTCGATTTCTGAAACTAATAACCGTAACTATCCCGTTGGGATTCAGTTTCAATTTAATCATCAGTTTTGGTTTCGATTTATGATTCTGGTTCGGCTTTATACAGACCAGCCAGGGGTATCAACTATATACCCCTAGCCATACAGATATGCTCTAGATGGTGACGAACACGATGGGTTATTTTTTAGAGGTTTTTAAATGATAATTTTATTGATTAAAGAATAATTATCTTTTTAGTGGTGAAGATTATAACTTTCAAGTGGGCATGATATACTAATTGTCTAATACAGATTTCTTCAAGATTGTAATATTTGCTATTAATACAGTGGTTGGAAAATTTTGATGATGCAGCAACACCTTGGTAGTTGGTGGCAATCAGCAGTTTCAATAGAAAGAAATTAAAATTGAGGATACAAAAATTAATAAATGAAATACAGCTAATATTACTGTCATCCCGTGGATTAGTTAATGTGTCAAATACAGCGGCAATCAACACTTAATTAAAAAGGATTCCCCATACATAATTAGTACTATATGATTAACATAAGATGGAGGAAGTAATGAGGTGCATGTTCAGGCAACCACCGTTAATAATTGATCTACTTTAAATAGAGTCTTCCCTCTAATACACACCTAATCAACCAATTAGTATTTAACATTCTTCTTATTTTCTTACATATCCCTTCGTTCTATCTAACAAGTTAAATAAAATATACTTTTGTCAACGTCCACCAAAAATAAGGCTTTGGATCCTCTGTACCGGAAAGCCTCTGTACTTCTGTCCCCACCAGTCATTAGTTGACACGTGGTTTTATATAACTACTATGAATATTTTCGGTATACCTAAATTGGTTAAATTATAAGATTTTTATTAAGAGAAAAAAAAGAAAGGAAATGAAAAATAATTCCTCCCTTAGTTATCTCCTTGCATATCCTTTCTACCAGTCGTAACAATTCTAATTGTCCATGAAAATGATGATAAAAGATGCTACGAGAGATCGGTAATGATCGATTAATTAATCCATCTCTTATCTCTGATCTCTTCTTTTTAGCTGGCTATTAAAATTAATTAGCATTTAGCCATCTTAATTTATGATTCCAGCATGCTTGGTGATTTGATGCTAAATGTACGAGCACACTGCACACATTACATTTAGTGATTCGGTGCTAAACTATACTGTTAGAGTTAGTTAGTTGGCACATATGTGAGAGCTGTGTGTGATCACATGTGTGTCGTGCATGTACACTTCTGTGAAACTGTGAGTGTAAGATACCAGTCCAAGTGTATGTTAGCTTTCATTGTGTACGTTAGTTACACTTTATAAACAAAGTTCATCCTGTGTAATCAGTAATGAAAAACAATCAATAAACTTTCACTGTTCTTACAAATCTCTTTAGAATTCTTTCATATACTAAAGTACTTCAGAAATTAATGGAAGTGTGTTTGGTGATTTGAAGCTAATTGCTAAAAACTTGCAGTAGATAGATTAAGTATCAGACACGTGTTAAAGGGTGACAATACAAAGAACACAACCCTTCATGTCCTTCAACCTTTGCAGTTATGCCTTCATGTCTGAATATGTGTAAGAGAATAAAGTACTCTTTAGTCTTAGAGAGCAAGTACCTACTGTAGTTTTCTGTTTGATTTTAATCCTCCTAACAATAAATTTACTTTCATTAACAATATAATTATCGTCATTAACAGTAACGAATCAAAGGTGTAGCGGATCATAAAAAAAAACGAAGACGAATTAGAGGCGTTTACTTAGGGGTATGCACTATGCAGAGAGACATTTAAGAAACGAATATATTTTTTTACTTTTTTTTTCTCTCATAACAAAATCGTCTTAAGTTTGCCGAAAATCTAATTGATGGTAGTTACAAACTTACAATTATAGACCGTGTCAACTAGTGACTGGCGGAGACAGAGGCACAGAGGCTTTTCCGGTACAGAGGATCCGGAGCCCCAAAATGGGGATGGTGTGTTGGACCAAGCCTTCTCTATTGTTTCCTACCATCTTTTTCTTAGATTCGTTAGAATCCTGTTTTTTTTTGGGCGTATAAGATTTTGGTTGGGCATATTATATAAAGATAAAATAGGGTCACTAGAAGCAATTCTTAGAACCCCTAGCCTCCGCTTTTTGATATTATTCATATTACCCTTATATAATTAGCGATAATTTAAATCATTAACATTTAATTAATAAAGATTAGTATTAAAGATAATTTTTATAGTTAATAGTAATAATTAGTAGTTAATGTAATCATTGGTTTAAAAAATTATAATTAGTTAGAAGAAGTGAAGAAAAACCTAGGGTTATTGATGAAAATCTATGATTCAAATGAGGAAGCCGAATCTTCATTGCGTAAAGCTCAGAAAATACATATCAACTTCGATGGAGATCCTGATATGACTGATTTTTTGGATTATGAGAATGATTTTTCTGAAACTCAAACACAAACTCAACTTCAAGCTCAAAATAATGATTTTTATGAGCCAAATCCCGAAGATGAATACATGGTTGAGGAACTCATTGCTAATATGGTGTTAGATAAGGTTTAATCTCGTTTTTGTAGGGTGAATTCATCTAAAAATATTTTTTAAATTGTTCAACTTATCATATTGATAGACACATTTTAGTGTCTAATTTGCACCTTAGTTTCTATTAAGTTAGTATTCGATTTTGCACTTATTACGTGTTTTTATGCTTTTGTAGGTACATTAGAAGAATAGAGATTTGTGGAAAAATTGGCTCAAAAAGTGATAAAGGCACCCCAAGGACAAGTGTTATTGGCACCCCGGAAATGGTTAAGGGGAACCTCAAAATCGGTCCGGATCAACTCGGTCAAACCCGGTCAAACCTGGTCAACTCAGTCAACCGAGTCACCAACTCATCGGGACCGGCAGGAGCATCGGAGAAGCTACTGGATGCTTCAAAATCACGAAATTGGTGGGATTTGGTGCAATTAAAAGCAACCCATTGCAATTAGAGTCCAGAACAATCGATTACTAGAGAGAATGCCGAAGAATCTGCTCGGGAAATTGCGAATTTGGCCGGAAATCAAACTCAATTCCTGTTTTGATCGGGAAATGAAATTGAAGGATAATTACCGAGTTCTACTAGGTTTGGGATACCCCCAAGGGTTCCTAGAACCTATATAAACCAAGAGAAGCCAAGAGAAATGGACACGCACCCCTAGAGACCAATTCAGTCAACTTCCGTCCACCTCCGTTACCGCCGACTACCTGCTGCTGCTGCTCCGGTGCCGTGTTCTTCATCCACCATCACCGAAGAAGACAACCCTGCAACATTTGTATTTGTTGCATACTCAGTGTTACATCTTGCTCCTGTTGCCTTAGTTTTTAAACACTCTTGTTGCTTAAAGCTATTTGCAACGGCTGAACCATCTCCTGTTACACTTATAATCGCTTTTGTTCAGCCGTTACACCATTATTCAACCTTGTAATCAACTTTTTGAGCAATGAAAAGATCTTTTGAGCAAGTTTTCTTCACCATGAGCTATGTATATTTACTGGGATGATGGAGGAGGTTTTTCTCTCAATTTTATGTGGCAAGTCTATTTTTAATTAATTATTTATAATTCTTTACTTGTAAAATTGCATAGTTTCGAAATAGAAAAACGGTTTTCTTTCAGCAGTTGTGCTTTTACTTGATGGATCATGCTGGGTTGACGACCATTGATGTTCCATGCTTGTGATTTACCTCTGCTTGTTTGCATAAAAACCTATTTTGGCAATATTTGAGCTTAATTTGTTTAAAAGAATTGCATGATTTAATCACATAAATTGTTGGAAATAACTGATTCCTGATTCCTGGTTTTCTCCATATTTTCCAAATATCATCTCTAGTTTATTTTACTTTACTTTATTCCTGGATTTTATTTAATTAGATTAAGTCAATTATTTTCTAAAATCATTACCTTCACAAGTTCGAGAAACGAACACTTTTTACCACTATTCTAAAACACATCACATATTCTAGTTCGGCTGTAAATATATTAGTCGAATCGCATTCTTAAGAACAGTTCGGACGATGAGCACTAATTATCAGTTGAACAATGTATTTGTAATATGTAGCCTATTTTCAAGCTCGGTCTGAGACGATTGAAACATAAAGAAAAGAGTGATGTAACAATTGTTGAGGAAATGTAACCAAGAACGGACACTAGGTATGGTTACATTGATGAAACAAAGATAACCAATTAGAGACGTAGCAACCTACCCCGATTAAATTTGCCCTCTGGTACAAACTATGGATACGTGGGCGAGTCACGTGATCTACTTAATGATCAATACAACAATCGAAACCAGAACAATGTTCAGGTTGGACAATATTCTAAGCAAATAGCACACAGAACCAGAATAGCGGCTCGAAAGATCAAAAAAAAAAAAAGAAAAAGTAGATATTAACTCTAATGGTTAATAATTTTTAAGTAATTTGGGAATTTTAAGGACTTATAATTAACTAATTCTACAAAGTTCATATTTAAGACTTTTATTAATTAAGGTTTTTTTATTGTAATCTACAAATTACAACTATGAAAATTTACATTCAAAATGATATTGTGTGACATTTACTATTTAGTATTATGATAAAATTACACATATTTCAAACAAAATATAAGGTTTTCTTCAATAGTTTACCCTGTAACTAATAACATAACTTAATTGTTACAAACATTATTGCTACAATATAAACTGAATTTTAATTCTTAAAACCTTAAATATTTTTTAAAAGAATTTTTATTTATCAAAACACTATTTCCTAAAGTTGCAAACTTCCAAATTTAATTACAAAAATAATTCTTGAATTAGTAATTTTTGTTTCCTAAAAAACTTGAGTTATAGTAGAATATTATCTCCTAAAGTTATAATCTCCCAAATCCGTATTCAACTAGGTTTCCTAAATTAAAACCATTGTTTTTGTCTAAAAAAGAGACTTTTGCAATGAGAATACAAAAAAACATAACTCCGTCCAACACAGAAAAAATCAAATATATAACAATATTAAGGATTCTATTTGTTTGTTGTATATATACTTAATACATACATATACCAAGAGAGACCCTAAGTCTTGCAGGTGATGTGGTTTTGGGATTACCCTCTATAAATAACCGCAATCGCACGACGTTTAACTAGTAGACAACGGCAAGTACGGGTCGAACCCACAGAGAGCGGGAAAATACTGCAATTATATCTCTAATCAACTAATCAAGGATATATATTTTTGGGTTTTTATATTAATTAATAAAATAATAGAACAAACTAAACTAATAAAAATAAATCTAATGGGAGAGTCGGTAACCAGGGTTTTCAGTATCCACCCCTATTTCTATTTAATTATTGAAGTGAAATATAACTCATGAATATTTAGAGTCTCAAATATCACTGGGACGCCCTAAACATGGTGCATCAAAAAGCCCTAGTCTCAAGCATACACCATAAAATTGCGTTAGCAAGAAAATTGTATGAAACTAATTTTAGGTCCACAAATAATACCTGGCTATTCTAAGCATACCCAGGATTTAACCCAAGCATGAAATATCAAATAAGTAGACAAATATATTTGCAACAAGTAGATTTTCAAAACAACAACTGTATACCAGAAGCATGGAACATCAAAAACCTAGGCCAAGCATGTACCATCAAACGATATCACAATTGTTTAATGAAATTTAATAAATCAAAATCATGGAAATTAATATATTCAAATCATAATGGTCTGTATCAAATATTTTATTTAATTGATCTAAAACTGTAAGTGGTTTCAACATTAAACCCTAGCTACAAATTAATTAGAACATGGAGATGGGTTTCTTAAAACCCATAAAAATCATTAACAAAATAAAAAGGGGAAAGGTTAAAACAAACTAGGCAACGCCTCCTCTTCCAGGTACAGTTCGTCCTCTCTATCCCAGCCGCAGACACCACTCCTGTACACGCCTCTCTCCCCCTTCACTGCACACTTTATATCTCCCGTCAACTTTTCAAAAACCAAAAGAAGGAAAGTAGCCTGACCTTGTCTCCCAATAGCCGTACTTCACTGTCCACTGTTTACTTCTCTCACTCTTCAAAAGGAAACTGACGCCTCTATTCTTTTACTATCCAAGCTTTGGCAGATAGGCTACTAGCCTATAGCCACTCTACTTTCTCATACGCCAACTCCACCATCATCTCTTATTTTCTCTAGCTTTTCTTGTCTCGTCAGACAAGCTCAGCCTTAGTCTTTGTGTCCACCTACTCTGCCTAGCCTGCCTACATCACCTACTCTTGGCTCATTGTAAATTGTTCTTCTATGTCTGACGCTGACGAGTAACAGCTCAACTCTGCCATTGTCTCTCTAGACTTCACATTTATACTCGTTTCTTCTTTCTGATGCAGCTAATCAACCAAGAAGCTAGCCATCATCACCTCTAGCCTTTTCACTATTCTAGCATCAATTCACGCACAACCAACTCTTACCCTGCACGTTACTTTCCTTGTTCACTTTAAATCAAATGTACATTGTCCGCCAGCTAGCCAATCACTCACTGCCTTGACGTACAACATTTTCACTTCCACGAAAACAATAGACCACCAACTTCACTAATTTTCGTGAGTTCTTGGAATATCAAAAAGTGACGCCAATAATAAGTCCATTTAATCAAATTATTTGTAGCATCCGGATTTATGCAAACCATCTAATAAAACAATAATAATATATTATTAATATAAATTTGAGCGCTAACAAATATAGATTAAATGATAAAAATGTATGAATTACGTGTTTATCAAATACCCCCAAACCTATATTTTGCTAGTCCTCGAGCAAAACTAATCAAAAAATAAAATCCTAACTCACTTTTGCAGGAATCGCGACTACATTTAGCATATGTAATAAGCCTTTAAACCCCTAAGTGGCCTTAGCAGACGAGTTATAGTCTCGTGAGGGTTTACAAGAGGTTTACCCACAAAACCTGTACTCCAAATTTTAGCTACAAGTGAACGATTTAGGATAGACACTAAACAAGCTATTTAGTTGGCATACTAAATTATGCGACTATAAGAATCATTACCCTGTATGAATCCAATTACTATACACGAGTTTGTACTCAGCGTACTAAAATTCATATAAAAATGCAACTATAGTCAAATAATCATTGAATATTCATATTGATCGAAATCATCAAATTCAAACACAAGGATAGATTAGAAGATGAAAATAGAAGTAATGAATGATGCATATGTTGACTAAGGTGAACGGTGTTTCCCATATCTGTCTGAAGGTCGGTACCAGGATGAATCCTATTTTTATGATTATTATTTATATACATTTTGTTTTTGTTTTTTTTTTTTTGTTTTTTTTTTGTGACTACATGATTAGATCTTTTGACTCTAAGCGCATGTTCCTTTTCAGCAGATTACATGATAGTTCCCATGGATCCTGCATTCCACGCTTGCTTAGGCGACGGAGACAGGGAAAACACACATATTGCTATCAAAGTGTTTTTTTTTTTTTTTGAATAAGAATTAAAAATGAACTTGAACTCAACAATCTATTTCATCCTGACGGCGATAACAATTTGATACTGGGCCCCACCAAATCACTTAGAGAACATAAAATTGCAAAAATAAAAATAGAAAGTGATATGATTATGACGATTTCGAGATATGCTTGTTCAATGATTATTATGTTATTTCTAACACCTGAGTGCATTCAGATATGAATAGACCATTTAGCTGGGCACACCAATTCTATAGATAAGAGCTATGTTTCCATCTACCTAGAATGGTTAGTGTCATCCTGAATAATTCACAAGAATCTAAATTTTGGAGTTTCTTTATTGGCATCAATTTTCGGAAACTCTACCCCCAAACCTAAATTTAACATTGTCCTCAATGTTTCAACTGTGCAACCTAAAATGGTATGCAATAAATATAAATAAGAGAAACAAATGTAAATTAAATAGAATGGATTGGAACGTCTCACCTGATTGAAGCAAGAGAAGCAGTATTCTCTGTAATACACATCAAACGATAGTAATAACAAAGAAGACCAAAAATAAAAATAAACAAAAAGCCTAAAAGAAAATAAAAATCTACCTACTGGATATGTACAGATAGAATCCCCATACACTAATAACCTGAAAATTTGGGGATCGACCCAAAATACAATATTTACAAATGATAGTTTCACAATTATATCACGGCAACACAGAGACACTAAAACTATCAAAAATAAGGGATTACCCCCAAACCAAGTTTTTACTACACTGGGAAGTGCGTAAAGAACAAAATATGGGGATAATATTGGGGAAGCATTGATTGGTTCATGCACAGTATCAGGAATAGGCAAGTCCTCTGGGTATTTAGATGCAAAGTGATCCAACAAAAATTGAGAAGCACACAATTCTAACCATATATTCGGTAACTTTTGAAAATCTAAGGGTTTAGAAACAAACTCTAAGTCGTTAAACTTAAGTAAAGTTTCATCGGAATTAACACATACATCATTACCAGGTTTACGTTGCCATTTTCCATAATCCAAAACGGGTACAGAATCTAACAACGCATTAACTTCTTCTAAATGTATATCCTCATCATAATAGGCTCCAAAATAGGCCAAGCAAGCCTCTAATGGATCACTAATATTGTTGGTGCTAGAATCAATCATGCAAACAGACTCCATATATACAAAATAAAATAAAATAAAAATAAATAATTGCTCCTACCCTTATAATTGGAACGGAAGAGTTCAAAGAACTCAACTAAGTTATTTTTCCCACTTCGAAAAGCAGTACTATACCTAGTATCAACATTCACAATTTAGGGTAATGAGCGTCCAACCTGTCAAAATCGTTCAATATATTATTCACAAAGCCAGAAACTCGTGAATATTTTGCAGCAGACGAATTTTGTTGAGCTAGACGACAAGGAGCAACCCCAAATGTACCTGAAATAAAATTCTAAGACACAAAACTGGTCAAAAAGAACTAAAATCCTAAAAATAAAATAAAAATATATACAAAATAAAAATAAAACCTAAAAAACGATTAGAAAATCAAAAATACTAATTACAATATTCCAAAACCGTTCCCCGGCAGCGACGCCAAAAATTGATGTGGTTTTGGGATTACCCTCTATAAATAACTGCAATCGCACGGCGTCTAACTAGTAAACAACGGCAAGTACGGGTCGAACCCACAGAGAGCGGGGAAATACTGCACTTAATATCTCTAATCAACTAATCAAGGATAATATTTTTGGATTTTTATATTAATTAATAAAATAATAGAACAAACTAAACTGATAAAAATAAATCTAATGGGAGAGTCGGTAACCAGGGTTTTCAGTATCCACCACTATTTCTATTTAATTATTGAAGTGAAATACAACTCATGAATATTTAGAGTCGCAAATATCACTGGGACGCCCTAAACATGGTGCATCAAAAAGCCCTAGTCTCAAGCATACACCATAAAATTGCGTTAGCAAGAAAATTGTATGAAACTAATTTTAGGTCCACAAATAATACCTGACTATTCTAAGCATACCCATCAAAGGATTTAACCCAAGCATGAAATATCAAATAAGTAGACAAATATATTTGCAACAAGTAGATTTTCAAAACAACATTTGTATACCAGAAGCATGGAACATCAAAAACCTAGGGCAAGCATGTACCATCAAACGATATCACAATTGTTTAATGAAATTTAATAAATCAAAATCATGGGAATTAATATATTCAAACCATAATGGTTTGTATCAAATATTTTATTTAATTGATCTAAAATTGTAAGTGGTTTCAACATTAAACCCTAGCTACAAATTAATTAGAACATGGAGATGGGTTTCTTAAAACCCATAAAAATCATTAACAAAATAAAAAAGGGAAAGGTTAAAACAAACCAGGCAACGCCTCCTCTTCCAGGTACAGTTCGTCCTCTCTATCCCAGCCGCAGACACCACTCCTGTACACGCCTCTCTCCCCCTTCACTGCACACTTTACATCTCCCATCAGCTTTTCAAAAACAAAAAGAAGGAAAGTAGCCTGACCTTGTCTCCCAATAGCCGTACTTCACCGTCCACTGTTTACTTCTCTCACTCTTCAAAAGGCAACTGACGCCTCTATTCTTTTACTATCCAAGCTTTGAAAGATAGGCTACTAGCCTATAGCCACTCTACTTTCTCATACGCCAACTCCACCATCATCTCTTATTTTCTCTAGTTTTTCTTGTCTCGTCAGACAAGCTCAGCCTTAGTCTTTGTGTCCACCTACTCTGCCTAGCCTGCCTACATCACCTACTCTTAGCTCATTGTAAATTGCTCTTCTATGTCTGACGCTGACGAGTAACAGCCCAACTCTGCCATTGTCTCTCTAGACTTCACATTCATACTCGTTTCTTCTTTCTGATGCAGCTAATCAACCAAGAAGCTAGCCATCATCACCTCTAGCCTTTTCACTATTCTAGCATCAATTCACACACAACCAACTCTTACCCTGCACGTTACTTTCCTTGTTCACTTTAAATCAAATGTACACTGTCCGCCAGCTAGCCAATCACTCACTGCCTTGACGTACAACATTTTCACTTCCACGAAAACAATATACCACCAACTTCACTAATTTTCGTGAGTTCTTGGAATATCAAAAAGTGACGCCAATAATAAGTCCATTTAACCAAATTAATTGTAGCATCGGGATTTATGGAAACCATCTAATAAAACAATAAAAATATATTATTAATATAATTTGAGTGCTAACAAATATAGATTAAATGATAAAAATGTATGAATTACGTGTTTATCAGCAGGCTACAGAGATATCCGTGTAGATATTTCTATGGAAAGTAAGGATACTAATCAAGCCAAAGACATGGAAGTGCCGGATAGACCAAAGAAAAAAAAGAAGGGAATAATACATAAATCAGAATCTAAAGTTCATGTTTAAACCTTTGAAAGTTAAATAGTTTTTATTTTCCAACTAAGGTTTTGCAGAAGAAAATACTTATATTAATCGACAAGGAGATGACGTCATTTATACGACAACAAGCCCAACAAGAGTTGCACTACCACTATGGTGAACTTGCTGGTGAGCGCAGTAAACTTGGTGGAGCAATACAACAACAAATGGACGACTACTGAAAATCAATCAAACCTGAAGCAAAAGAAGCAAAACAACAGAAACGGATGTATAAATTCAAAAACAATCTTTCACAAAAGTATAGTGTCAACATGGACATAATTTGGAATCAGGAAAAAATTAGAGACTACAAATATGGAGAAACTTATCACTATTAAGAGATGAAGATACAACTAGGGTGGGGGTTTTTTTTCTTTTTTTTAGGACTACTTGGTTGTTTAGATTTTTTTAGATTTGTTGTTATACTATTTTCTTATCAATATATTCGTTGGTTCAATTTACACTTCTCTCACATTGTTCTATAAGGAAAAACGCTACATGTTTAATTGCAAGCACGTACAAACAACCTACTGCTACCTGAACAATATAATATTAGGTTTAATTAACCAAATATTGTTCACACAATTTACTAAAGCTTCGTGATTTTAGACTAGAATTTTAAGTTCATTTATCTTTAACTGCAAGAAAAAAACAAAACAAAAAAAAACCGCGTTCAATTGGTATTTCACCAAAGAGACAATAAATTATAAAATTGTTAAAACAGAAAATGTACTCTGAATACAAAAGATAAGATTAAATTAAGTTAGATTAACAAAAATATTTGAATTAGGAAAATAAAAATCAATTCACTTAAATGACGAAATCTAGTTATACTAAACCTTGAATTATGCTTCAAGTTTAGCACATTGACAATAACTAAGGCTAAGCAAAATTGCATATTTTTTATATATTAATGGATATGTAGATGACCTAGGTTTTACATTTTAGTATAGCATTAGCTCTTGGCTGAGAAAAAAAGTTACTATGTAGTCGTTTGATCTTTGTTTCTAGAAACCATTTCAAGTGCCATCTCTCTTTTATGGCAGAATTTAGAGATTGACAGATAATTGAATATGTAATGAATCATGATTAGGTCATTATTTAGTTAGTTACTTGGCAGTAGACTAGAAAATTTTGGTTATGGAGTTGATATTTACCCCATAGTTTGTAGGATTGGTACTTTGAGATATTTAATCCAGGTTAGTTACTTAGTATATCCACGGGTATTGGTTCGTTATACTATGAGATAAACAAAAGTAAAATTAAACAATAACAATATATAAGGAAACATAAGACGAAAGAAGAGAAGAAGACAAGCATCCGACATAAGAAGATCAATTTTGTTTCCCAAATTTTAATTCCATTGCAAAAATCTTAAACTTTTTAAACAAAATAAAAATAAGACAAAATGTTATGGAAAAAAAAATCAAGGTGCAGTAGAGCTGCAATCATCATCATCCACATAGTATTCACTCCATTGTCGAACACATCTGCACCCATGCTCCAGTTGAACCAAAGTGATACATTCCCCATCAACATTTATGCTATCTTTATTCATCAATAGCTTAAAATCAATAAGATTTTTGAAACACAGCAGAAAGACACTGCAAGAGTATCTAGGATGAATCAAACATAAATTTTCGATGTCGAAGTGATAATCTTTTAGAAGAACATCAATGAAACGTTGTCTCCTCATAATATTAAAACACTCATCAGAAATAACAAGAATTTTATAACCGAAGCCACCCATTTCCGTGGGAGAAAATCGAGAAAAGAAAAGAAATGATTAGGGTTTAAACAATTTACTTTGTCTTTGCTTACTCTTCAATAATACCAAGTCGATTTATATAGGGTCTCCCAAACACAATTTAAAATAGCCTTTTCAAAATCCCTAGGAAATACATGTACCTATATTTAATGTATACATGTACATGCTTAGTTCCAAGTACAATCTGGTACAAAAAATATATCGATTGGAAGGTCAATTGTACTCGGCCAGACTTCCGAATAGATTTCTTATAAAGGGTACATTAATATCGAAGAGTAGTATTTGGACCGATGTTTTCTTTGCAGTAATAGGGTTCATAAATAATCTCATTGAAAGTGATGGAAAGACATAACATGGTTATCACCAAAAAAAAAACAAAGCAAACGATAAAGGTTGAGCCTAGATCTCAGAAAACCAAACAGACATACTTAGTTCCATAATATGGTTACGGGCCATAAAATAAACATCAAAAAGAAAAAATAATAGGGAAAGATTGATCCCGGGCCGTAAGCTTTTCGCTTTATTTTTGGAAATACAAACAATGTTGGTGTGGGGTAGATATTTATGGCAGCGAGATATTTAAAGAAGATAGGCACCAGAATATGTCCTTTTACAATATTTAAGGCAGCTAGGTACTAAAATATCTTAACGTCCTAAAATAAGCGGAAAAAATGAATATAAAGTAGATGGAGTTTGTCTTTCCTAAGACAAACACATACCTAACAAAACATAAATTCGTCCTAACATAGAAGCTTATAAGAGATATGTGTGAGTGTCAAAAGGTTGTACAATGGATTATATAAATTACAGGTCGCGTGTTCATAGATAACAAATACTTCAGACTACTTTCAGATATCTTTACGGTACGAGCTTCTTTTTGATTATTGTATCACTTTTATTACAATTTCTTTGTCGTAATACTATGTTATAAGAAGGTTGCTAATGTTATAGCCAACCAGTAGTGGAAGGTATGGCAGCGAATCAGCAATTTCAAAGACTTTTAAAGTGTGTTGATGAAGAGATTCGGAGAAGGAATGCTACTCACTGTGAAATGGACCTTTTGATATCAACCGAGGATGAGTTACTGGATACAGTAGTTGCTGTCTCATATGTGAATCTTTTGGAGAACAAATTCAAGAGAAAATATTTGGCTCAGAGGAGTATTTTGGCACTTGAAGATTGTAAATTCATGGATATAAACACAAAAATGGTATCATTGTTTCAGGGGCAAGAACGTGTATACCTAAGTACTGATTAAATATCACTTGCTTATGAAAATTATGACGCATATGTAGAATTGTATCATGAACAGCTGTTGAATGGACTGGAGTATACACATATGCCAAGTCATAGGCTATAGTTGAGAGTTGGAGTACCAATTATTCTTCTCAAAAAACTCAACAGGGGGGAAGGCGTCGTTGAAGGTACACGATTAGTTATAACACAATTAGGAGAAGATGAGATTGCAGCAGAAGTGCTGACCAGTGCTGGTGCCGGCAAAAAATCAATAATATCGAGGATGTTGATGACATTAGACAATACAATTCTTGTTATCAGGTACCAATTTCCTTTAAAAGTATGTTTAACAATGACAGTTGACGATGGCAGGGAACAATACCTACGTAATGTTGAGTTCTACTTGAGTTATGGATCTTATAGAGAGCACCTTAAGTATATTAGTGTTTCAACAAGGGAAGCGATGCATGGAAGTCCAGAGTTGGAAATTACAATTGTAGAGAGAAAACATTCGACAAATCACTATACAAGGACCACTGTACAAAAACAAAACTTTGAGAATTTACAGTTCATAGACTGTGCTATCGACCAGGCCATGGCCTGTGCGGATGCAATGAATAGTTAGGGCACTTGAGTTCAAATCATAGTTTAGTTTCGGATTTCATATTTTAACCGTACAGGGCTTTGGGATTTACATGTTTGTTTGGTGTTAGTTTTATGGAGGTTTAGTATTTAGATATATTTTTTAATCCTATTTGGTTTATGTGATTATTGAGTATATTAAATTAAATTGTGCGTGTTTTATGTGAACTAACTAAGCAAACTTTGGTAAAATTATGACAATTCTTTTTCTTGAGATATTCAACGATTTATATGGTAAACTATCCAACCGAAAAAGCTATTGGTGATTTAAAAGTAAAAAAAATGACGAGAAAAACAATCATATAATATTTGGGTTGAGAAAGGTTGAACCCGGACCGTAGGCTCGGGTGGTACCTACTATATATATGTAACATAATCCACCTCTTAACCTGAAATTAATCATCGTGAGATAAATTTGCATCGTGGAAAAAAACAATATACCATAGTGATCCAAAATCTTTCATGTGATCTAAAACATGTGTAACCCAATATATGCATCTTAGGGAAAAAAAATGCCCTCGTAAACCTAACTCTCTATGGTGAGTCAAATTAAAATCTGTATTATAACCTAAAATTTACCATTCCAACCCAATATATGTTTCATGATCTAAAATTTTATACAAAATTTACACTTTAACCTAGAATCCATCGGTATAACGATTTAAATGGTGACCCAATATATATCACGACAAACAACCACAAGTATACAAAATTCGCTAAATATTCCAAAATATGCTTATGGAGCAAAATGTAACTTGCATATGAATGGAATTCTATATTAATTGTACCCTAAATATAGGGGTGAGCATGGGTAGTCCAACCCGCTAATCCAACATAATTTATCCATAATTTGGTGGGTGGACATCCAACCCGCTCATGGGTGGATTGGACATATATCCATCTTTAAAAATCCATTAGATATTGGATTGGGTGTAGGTGTAAATCTAGAAATTTATTGAACATCCACATCCACTAGGTTGAGGATATTTTTAGAATTATGTAAGATATGAAGGTAGTCTACTAATTTATACTCGGTAATTACTATCTACTTCTTATTATCCATATATGAAAAGGATTAGGTTTGCAAGTTCCTAGTAGAGAAACGAAGAAAGTTTAGTTAAACATGTAAATATATTTATCTAATGATGATTTACGATGTTATAAATCAATATTGTTTTATTTAGTTTGCTTTTATCTTGCTTAAAATACAAGTTCTAATACAAATCCGCAGATCCATCTGTATCCAACCCATCCATCCGTCCATCCATGGATGTCAAATCCGCGGATGATGGATCGGGTGCGGATATAAATTTAGCACCCGTCATTTAGATGGATCAGACATGGATAACACTAAATCCACGTATTTTACCCGCTGCTTACCCCTATCTGAATGTGCCCAGTGGTAGAACTAGTCTTTCTTTATGGGTGGGCTTGAACTTTTTCCTACCTGGGCTTAACCTATAATTTACGTGCGCTTTATGGCTCAACCGAAAATAGATAGTAAAAAAAAATTGTTTTTAGACTTTTTTGGGAGGGACTGGAGCCATGATAAACCAGGCCTTGATTCTTCCCCCAAATGTGCCACTATAAGCCAGTACCTAATAATATAACTTAAAATTTGTATTCCAACTCAAAACCCATTTTTCTACCCTGGATTGTTATTAGATGTTTAGATACATTTTCTTGTCTGATACATATGAATTTAAAGGTTTTCACATATATAATTAAGATTTAATTAATTAGTCATCTATTATATCAAATTTACATACATCATATGATACATTCTCTTGTATAATAAACAAGTTGAATAAAACTGATTAAACTATCACGCCTAAAAAATATAATAATTTAAATATATTATTACTTTTATATATTTTATTGTCTCCACTGATATTTGTCATAACAATAATGTGATAAAAATTTACATAAAATCATTTGGATGACCTGGGGTTTATCCATTTCCTGATTTTTTTCTTCTCACCACTTGCTCGTATTTCCTGATTTTTTTCTTCTCACCACTTGCTCGTATTTGTTGATTTGGCGAGATATTAACTTTTTGATTATGGCATTCACATGAAGAAAGTTATCCTGACCGGATCCCGAACAAAGTGTAACGTCGGGTTTATTTAGCCCAAACCCGCAATGAGGCCCATTTTAACTCTCGGGCCTATCTCATTTTAGGCGTCTCCGTAGTAGTTTTCAACTTTCAAAAGTCCAATCCTCTACCGTATATCAGCGTCACAAGGACGCGAAATCGACGACTAAGATTACATAATCTTGATAACAACAATCAGAAAATGTGGAAACTCAAAAACTAAATAAATTTTGGCTCCAAGTTTTTGGGTTTGTCACTTTTCCTTTTCCCCCTCCCTCCCTTCACAATCTCTTTCAAAGGAGAGGTTTCATTAGATTAGAAACAAAAACGAAAATCACAAACCTATACCAAACAGACAAACAGGTCCTCATCTTTCTCTCAATCTCTTTTTCATTTTCTTTTTTTTTTCCTCTCATTTTAAAGGATTTTGTTCGCGTTATCTCATAACTTCTAGGGTTTTACGGTATTCTCACTTTTTCCCTTAGATCTATGATTTTTAGGTTTGAAATCTGTATGTTATAATGGATCCCTCTTTTTTACATTGTAGAGAATTAGATTTGGATAGTTAGCTGAAGGTTAGGGTTTCTATTGATGGTGTATAGGGTTTTTGGGGCTCACATTTTTTTGCTGTTAGTACGATGATTAGATGTTTGAGGAAATAACCAACTGATGTGTTTTTGAATGTAAATGAAATGGGAGTGTTTGGTGTGAAAACATTCTAGAGTTAAACCTCTTGTTCAACTTTGTTGTTTTAGTTTGTAATTCACTCGGCATAGTTAATTGCTACTTTAAGATATGTTTGTATGGATAATGTGGAATAGGTGGCAACATGTGGATGTATGGATGTATATACTTATGGCGCTTAGGTTTTTGTAATGTTCTAACAACATATAGTAATCAGCAAACTGTAAAAGTCCTTCTTGCATCTTTTAGGTTACCTGCAGTTTGGTGACTGATGGAGTGCCTTGTTTAAAGCATAAGTCATCGAAATTGCTGACTCCATATATTTCAGACTGCACAAACTCATTTATGATGATTAGTTTATTGCTTAGTTTCGTCTTTGGTTCTTTCTGTCAGTACTGTAAGATATGGCTCATATCCTTGCAGGTACCATGGAGACCGAGACCCAGAACGTCCAGCATTGCTCGTTTTCCATTAAATTGTGGCCTCCTAGCCAGAGTACAAGGTTGACGCTTGTGGAACGCATGACCAAGAATTTGTCAGCACCGTCCGTTTTCTCTAAGAGATATGGTCTTTTAAGCCAAGAGGAGGCTGTGGAGAATTCTAAGCAAATTGAAGACTCGGCTTTTGCTTCTGCAAATGAGCATTACGAGAGGGAGCCTGATGGTGATGGAAGCTCAGCAGTTCAACTTTATGCCAAGGAAGCCAGCAAGCTCATGCTGGAAGTTCTTAAAGGTTCCAGAACTCAAAATGGTATAGAAGCTCATGTACCCGTGGGCGTTCCTGCTCATCGTGAAATGTTTTTTGACATATCTCGAGGCCGTCGTGCTTTTATTGATGCTGAGGAGGCTGCGGATCTGTTAAAGCCATTAGCAAAGCCTGGGAACTCATATTCTAAGATATGCTTCAGCAATAGAAGCTTTGGACTTGAAGCCGCTCGTATTGCAGAACCCATCTTAGCATCTCTTAAGGGACAGTTGACAGAAGTTGACCTATCAGATTT
>JAJJMC010018899.1:12624-31471 GCA_023531435.1 Papaver californicum
GTCGATAAGTACTTAATAGATTTCATTTTGGAAAGATGATGTACACGCACCTTGTTGTGTGTATAAAAGAGATCAAGAGAGCTTTATGCAGAATTCCATGATCATCTGCACATGCACTTTATATCTATGAAATCGTGTTGCCCATATCCTCCTTACACATGCATATCTTTCTCTTTATGTATGATCAAAACAAGACTGCTGATATTTGCAAGAGTCAATTTGATTAGGAATCTAGAATTTAAATGTAATTTTGTCTTAACTCATGAACCCTCATGAAAACCAATTAAATTAAAACATTACAAAAATAGGTAAGGTTTCCTTTTTTAGATATATCAAAAAAAAATTAGGATGGTTTTAAAAATCTTCTTTTGTAACAAGTCTTTATAAATTACAATCCCATAACCTGGATTTCTAAAGATTAGCCTGAAAAGAAGTAGATTGAAAATTACAAAAGCTAAACTTCTTCTCCCTAGCCTACTTAGCAAGGATGTCAGCCTCACGATTCAACCTTCTATCAACATAAATCATATCACAGACAATTACTAAAATTCCTACTCACATTTTCAGTCAATACCAAATAATTTTTGTTCTCTACAAGCAACTCGAAACCTCTCCCTTCGTAGACTAGACTACTCCTTTACTATTTATAATTTTTTCCATCCCAGTAGCCCAGTAAACTGCTTCTTTCATGGCAATAAACTCTGCATAGTCTGCACTGATAGTGAGACCTTAAAGAAAATGAATATCAACATTGAAAGAAAAAAAAATCAATATATCAATATATTTCATGGAAATATATTGCTGCTTTTACTTCTTCCTTTTAAAAAAAAAAAGACAAAAAAACTGTACATCGTAACAATAAATTAACGATGCGAAAGATTACTACTTATCGAACTCGTTCCATTGGGGAAAGGATCATGGTCTAATATCTAATACTCCCTTCGTCCTAATTTAATTGTAATATTAGAGTTTATTTTTGTCATAATTTACTTCCTATAGTTCATATTTTTTCGCTTTTTTCCCCCTAATTTCCCCTAACTTAGAGAAGTGTGTAGGTTCAACTTTCTAAACACCATTTTTAAACATCCGTTCTAAACATTTTTACTCTTAAATTAAGTTTTCTCTCTACTACAACTAAAATAAACTAGGAACTAAAAACTATGAATTTAAAACCTAAAGTAATAAATGCTAGTGTAGAGCATTTATGGAAATAAATATAATCTTTACATATATTTTAATATTTATATAAAACACAAATATAACAACTAAATTAGGACAGAGAAAATAGCTAAATATCTTTCTAGATTGAGCTAAAAGAAAATGATATTGAAATCTTTTCTAACAAAAATCCTAATTCCAACCACATATGCTCAGATTACCCACTAGAATTTGATACTTAATTGGAGTACCTAATATGAAAGCATATTGAACACAACATTCATGCACATGGTATCCCATTTTGGATCTACCGCACATCCCTAGCTTATCACACAATCCAAATTAGGCATGTGCTTACATAGTACTGAAGGTCAATTTAATATGTTGGCTTCTCTATTCTCGTTTGGCCATCCATAAAATATACCTATTACAATCTATGTTATTATCAATCTATTATATGGCCTTTGCTTTTATATGTCGGAAGATCAAAATCGACCTCTAATTTGGTCTTTGGCAAAAAAAACAAACAAGAAACCCTTTTGAATTGGTTTTGTTTGATTGTGATCTTTCCCTTTCTTTGTAGGGTTCAATGGATAACTGGTACCAGATTCCCTGTTGAAAAAGGGGTTGCAACTCCAAATCCACAAATTTCTTCTTCCTTTTTTCTCGATAAAGGAAATGCACAAACTTTTTCAGTCGTAGTATATGAAGTTTAAAATTTCCCACGTTGTTACGTAAACATTTGCTGGATCGATCTAGTCTTGTCCTGAATTGAATTGGATTCTGATCTAACTATATGTCATTTTAGAATTGATAAAGTAGAGAAAGACAAAGATTGATAGCATATGATAGGGAATGAAAAGTTACTTCAATCTTGTCCTACACAATATCCTTATCAGATGCTCTTATACGGATACTTCTTCTCCATCTTCTTATCAATGCAAAAAGAAGAAAAGTACGGATTTAATATTAAAAAAAATATAACCAGTTGCACAAGAAAATACCAATTAATTAATTCTATTAACGCAACCATCACAAATAGTGTTGTCTATTCAGAATAATATGTCAAATATCATTTTGATTGATCGATTCTACTTTGTTCAATTGTACCTGCATTTGAAGAAAAATGATTGTCAAGAATGTATACTGGACAGCTAGCATGGAGAATATTGCATCTTGGTGATGTTATAATAGTGTGTTTATCATTATCGTCAAATCTTTGTTGGTCTATTGTTTTCATTCCAAACTGCATGCGTCTTCAAAAAAATATCCTCGATTTATCTTTCTATATTCTCTATTTACGATAGCTTTTCCTTGTTACACCCACTTGTGAAGCATATTTAAAGTAGGAACTGGAATGGTCGATTGATTTCTACTCATGTTCCGGAGACGGTCAATGAAAATGAATGACGTCTACCATCTTTTGATCACATAAATTCTCAAATTTTTATTGCGTAGGTAGGTATGGTAGTCAACATTAAACAAATGATCATATTATATCAATATGAACATTAACTTCGTAGAATCCCCCCACCCCCCACTCATAAAATATCTATATCAAAATTCTTTTTTTCTTTTCTTTTTTTGCATTTAACTCTTTATATTTTATTTCCTTTCTCACAATATTTTTATAATTTTTATGAAATACAAGTCCATATATTCCCCATATGCAAACGTCTTCTATAAATATAAGTCATTGTGTGAACACACAACTCATCACAAACAAACCTAGCTTTCTAGTATTTCTCTCTACAAAAACTCACCCAATCATTTCCCACCACATTTCCAATCAAGGTTTTTTTTTAAAATTTTCAGCTAATTTCGGTTTTAATATATAACCTGCTTACTACCACCGTTTCACTTATCATATATATATATATATATATTCTGCATTTTGACTTATTTGTTAACTCGGAGTTTTCTCTGCCAAGTTGATCAAATTATAAGAGCTAGCAGCAATGGAGATGGTAAGGACTTTGTCATCACAACATGCAGTTGTAATCTTCAGCAAAACAACATGTTGCATGTCTCATACAATCAAGAGTCTATTCAACGAGCTAGGAGTGAGCCCTGTAGTTCATGAACTTGACCAAGACCCAAAAGGAACTGAAATCGAATTGGTGTTACTGACATTATTAGGTCGTAGACCAACTGTACCAGCCGTATTCATTGGTCGTGAGCTCATTGGTGGAGCCAATGAAGTCATGACTCTTCATCTCAATGGCACACTCAAACCACTTCTCAAACATGCTGGTGCCATGTGGCTTTAGAAAAATATATGCCTCGTTAAACACTACTCTTATTGGACGCCTACACAGAGTTCTATATATCAGGCGGCCGGTTCTTTTATAATATTCGCATCCATCGACTTCACCTATATCAATCATCAGTTTATCTATTTATATATCAATAATGTGCCATTGATAAAGTGCAAAATTAGAAGGCTAGGTAAGTACTCACGGTACGTACCAGTATTGTTCTGATCACTCGAGTTTGGAGCTACATACATACCAGTTGTGCAATTTGTGCGCACATATGGCGAAGAAAATAGATATTGTTCGTAGTAATATATAGTATCATGATCATGTTAAGAAGATCAGTATTCAGTCACTTTACCATTGTAGTCAAATATGACACCATAATGTACTCAATAACGATACTTTAATTGACGACTATCTGTATTTATTTACAGATAGTTCGTATGATATTATAGTATGAAACTTTTATTAATTATCGAGGCGTTCCAATATTAATATTTATCTGTTTTCAATTATTCTCTTTCACCTTCTTTTTATTTTATTTTTATATTTTTCTGAAGCATGTCTCTTCATTTTATTTTATTTTGAAACATAAAAAAGCATGTTTCTTTATTTTTTAAATTACTAGTATCAATATTTTCTTTAGTAATTAATAATTTACATGTTTTTATTTCTTCTTTCTTCTCTCTTCTTTCTCAAACAAAAAAATAAAAACCTAGTAACCCTCGTATTTTTCTTGTTTAAATTTGGTCCTTTTGGACAGAAGCTGAGCGAAGATTCTTTTTCTCTTTTTAATTAATAGTTAGTAAGATGTTTTTATTTTCTTTTGGTGTCTTTCGACATAATTATTTACCGTTTTGGGGGGAAAAAAATTCGTCGTTGTGGGACGATTTCTTCAAACTATGATGGTTGGTTTGTGGTTTGCTATTCTCGATTCAAAAACATTGATGATTCAAGACGACTTGGTTTGAATCCACACCCAAGTGTTTAGGGCATCTGAGTTCGATTGGAGTTACAAGGATGGGCAAAAAAACTCATTTCTTTTAGGAATGTCTCTTATCAAAGAAGAAGACAGTTAGATAAAATGGTTAGAATTGATTCCGCTCATATATAAAAATTGGGTATCTTTGCGATTTATTGCTCTTTCTTTTTACGATTTACTTGTAATTGATATCTTAAATTGTATTAGGGTTTTTATTTTCTTGTATTTTGATGTTTTTATTACTCTTGTAAGCAGATCACTATTTTAATTTAAATAAACTGAAATATGTCTATTGTCCAAAAAAAAAAGTAATTTATGAATAAATCGACTTTACTGATAATTAATAAATAAAAAATATATTTGAATACACTGCACAAAGTCAAGGAGACTCCAATAACTTTATTTTTATGCTTAAAAACAAACTTAATGTTTTCTATATTACAAGACAATTAATGTTTGCAAAAAACCCAAGGCGCAAACCATGTGATAGCAGTAAGATACATCTTTTTTTCCCTAAACTATTTGTACACACCGGCATGCTCCCTTCGTCCCAGAAAAAGTGAGACTTTTATTTTTTATCATTGTTCCATAACAAGTGATCCTTTTAATCTTCATATACTATTTTTCCAAATAAATCCATATTGATAACTAATATTGTTAAAATTTTCTTTAAGAGATATAAAGAATTTGTAGTCATGTTTATACTCGTTGCATAAGTATTTTAAGAAAATTTCTCACGGTATAACATTTTATTTAAGAGACATAAAGAATTTGGTAGTCATGTTTATACTCGTTACTGATAACACAATTCTATGTATCTTAGGAAACGAATTTGAGGGGTTGCTTGTTAATAGCCCACTCGATTTTTAGATAATATGTTGGATTGCCTTCATTGATAATAGCTAAAAACATCACCCTATCTTATTATTTCAACCCCCGGAGTGGAATGAGGATTGGAGGGAGCGGGGTAGAGAAATGCATGTTAAATGCACCTATAATGGTGTTCAATTATCCAAAATAGAATTTCCAAAAAATTGGTTAACAAAGGGTATTCAGATAAAGATCTTATACCCTTTCTATCTGAAACCTTGGAACAGTTCTAAGCAACGATCCCATAATATAAATCCAAGGGGACAAAGGAATTTTTTTGCTTTTTGAACAGTTTAGGGGATGAAAACTGAATTTTCTTTTGGTTCTCCTCGAAGACGACCTTTTTTTTTTAAAGTCATTTTAAAAGAACTAGAAAAAAAATAAGAAAAAAACACACACAAAGTTTTCGCGGTCTAAGAGTTTTACAAGAAAAAACAAAAGGGTTTCTAAAGGACTCAAAAGAAAAAGAGAGTGGACTCGTAAAAAGGGTTTTTTCTGAAAAAAAAAAAGAATAAAAGAGCTTGGCAAAGTAAATCAAATTCTTTTAGTTGGATTGAGAATTTGGTAGTCATGTTTATACTCGTTAGGTAAATATTTTAAAAAGATTTCTCACAGTATAACATTTTATTTAAGAAACATAAAGAATTTGGTAGTCATGTTTATACTCGTTATTGATAACACAGTTCTATGTATCTTAGGAAAACGACTTTGATTTTGCAATTGACAATTTACTTGGGTTGCAAAAAAAACATTCTTATATCTTAAGCAACCCAGTTGTAGATACCAACAAAATCCACGAGGACCCTATAATTGTATTATTATTTTTACCTTTTAATTTTTTTATTATTTTATATTTTTTGTCTTTTATTAAAAGGATCCTGAAGAAAAGGTCCGTACCCTGTACTGGACCTTCTTGTAGTGCAAGGGTCCTAATGAAAAAGGTCAGGACCCTTAACTTGACCCTTAGGATAATATTTAAACAAATACAAATAATATTAAAAAAAGTCCTTAAAGTGAAATAAAATAATATCATAAGGGTCCGGACCAATTTTGTAAAAGGCCAGACTCTTCAATTTTTCTTCCACCTGGTGACAAGTAGGATTTGTAAGGTAGGGACCTTTTCATCCAGGTTCGGACCCTGTACCGCACACCTTTGTTACACTCCCTTACATTTCTCTTACACCTTTTTTTCCTCTAGCCAAATATAACCCAGGGTCCTTTAAATTCTCGATCAAAATCTCCTTCTTTCTTTTTATGCTCCCTTTTTCGTTCTTCTGTTCTAAATCAACAATTCCTCATCTTCATTAAATCTTATTGTATCTATTGCACCATCTTATACATATTCTCTCGTTTTTTCATTGGTTTGTCAGCGGCACCATAAAAGCTAGGGTTTTATATTTACTGATTGATTAATCATCCAACTGAGATAGAGAAGACAGGAGCTATAGTGTTCCATAGGTTGGTTTGATTTTTAGCTATCTCAAATTCGAGATAAAATTTCGGTTAGTTTCAATTTCAAACTCACAGTTAGGGTTTTACTTATGTATTAGAGATTTATCCAATTGGATATTTATTAATATAGTTAATAGTGAAATAAGGTATGGATTATCTTTGATTTTATGGTTTGATAACATTTTTTATAGGGTTGATGAAACAAAATGATCTATATTTTCTTGGGTACTATGTCTGTATATAATTAATTAGTCAGTTTCCTTTGGTGATTTTTTGTATGTCTGTTCTGATTCTTTTATTTAGATCTATCTTTCTCTATGTCTTGTTTATTAGTAGACCAGATGGAAACCTATTCGATTGACATTCATGTCATTTATCAAAGCACAAATTTTGTTGCCTTCACAGCAAATTAGTTGTTTGTACTTTGTTTCCATTTCAGGCAGTTCGGGGAAGAGGAAAGATTTTTTTGAAAGGGACTTTATAATGGACTTGCTGGAAATCTTCCTGGTGTCCTACCGTAAGTTCCTGATTTTCAAGTCATTTTGCTATTTTGTATCTGACCTGTGTTTTAGATCAAAAGTTCATGTGTCTTGTGATGTTTCACTTTACAATAGAGTTGTAGATGTGTTGTTTCAAACGATCTGAGTTGTTATTAGTATGAAAGTCGCATATAGTATCTTCAATTAGTTTCATTGGGTTAACGAGTCCTAAATGGATTTACTAGCATTGCTCTTGAATAAATTATTTGCTCATTCTAGCATCTGCGTAAAACAATATATACACTTCTCTATATTGTCCACCGTATCAGTTTGCTGTCTTGTAGAACATTTTTAGAATGCTTCTTTAAGCCTACTGTTGAACGATATTGGTCAACCTCAGCATTTACCTGTTGAACGATATTGGTCAACCTCAGCATTTACCTGTTGAACGATATTGGTCAACCTCAGCATTTACTAGATGTAAATTCCATCCAGTGTAGTTAATTTCGACAGGTACGGCCGAAATATCGCCGATTTTACCAGTATCGGACCTCACCCGATACGAAATAACCTATACCAGTGGAACGGTTTTTACCCGAAAATATCGGCCGATATTGACCGATTAACCGAAATGGACCGGTACGACCGAAATTAGGGGTTTTAATTAAAAAAAATCCAAAAAAAAAATAATCCTTGTCACAGTTCTAATGTTTTCAATTGTTACTTATTGTTTTTATGGTATTTTAGAAAAATGAGTACTAGTTTAATATCTAATAGGTCCAATATGGAAAAAAAAAAGTTTGATATAAAAATTATAGGTATAAATTATGTGGACCGATATTTGGAACTGAAATATCCCCGATACAAAAGTGTACCAGTGTATCGCTCTCGACCGGTACAAACCAAAATCCGATATTGACTACATTGATTCCATCTGAAAAATATTTTAGAATATTTTGATATATTTCTATTACTAGGGTCAAATGATATCCCAGCTTTGCAATTGCAAGGTCAAATGATGTGTGCTCATCATGTGATGGTTTGATGGGTCAAGGTCAAATAACAGGGCTCGAGCTCATTAAAAGGTACATAGAAAAATTTCAATGATGTCATCTGCAAGCTAGTGGGTATATGATAAAAGAATTAACAGTATCATGGATAACATCAAAGAGAAAGGTCCACACTAGTATTAAACCAGTGACACCAAAATATGTATGGAACATCAACAGCTTAAATCACCACCAATTAAGAATTTAGTACAGAAACTAAAAAAAAAAAGATAAATCCCCACAACCACAAGAAACTAAGGTAGGTACCTGAGAGTCTAGAATGAACCTATAAGCTTGTATGTGCCTATCCAATGAACTCTATCGATCAGAATTAGGCTACAAAGTACCCACCAAGAGTAGCAAGCCTGAGTGAAGGATGACGATCATTCTTAAGACAATTGTACACAACGCCAACCCTTCTTCGCAGACCAAACAACAATTGTAAAAAACAAAATGATAAGATAACCACATGTAACGAACCAACCTTATACTGCAACTAAAATTCTAAATCCAATACTGCACAGTGCACACACACTGTCCCATACAAAACACATAAATAAATCGCAACCGAACAATTGCAAAAAACGGAACTCTCTACGGAGATTATACCTAAAAACTTAGTACATTAACAACCACTGAGCTAAGCGAAAAACACACAAGTAAAAGAACAGACACTTTAACACAACACAAATTTTGAAGCAATTTATACACAAACTAATTAAGATGCAAGCTTAAGGCATGATTGCAGATGTAAAATACCCTTTACGCAGTCAAATTAATCACACTAATAGTAACGGGTTATAAGAAACAAAGATGAACAAAATTCAATGACCAATGAAGTAACCTAGGTCCCAAACATCACTCTTAGAGAGAACAATCTCATTTAAACCCAACCATATAACTGACAGATTCAAAACCTCACAAGAAAATGCAGGATTGAAAAATACTTGATCACAGAAAACTCAAACGGAACAAACCCACAAAGAAAAAAAGAAAAAATAAGAACCTGTGAGAATTATAATTTAGTGATAATACCTTGGCATAAGCTCAGCAAAAATTATAATTTCATTCTGACTCTTCATGATTAAGGGATAATCCTTATTGCTGAAATTTCATTCCGACTCTTCATGATTCCTACAATAAGAGTCTGAGACATTAGTTCAGACAAAGATATCACAAAACCAACAAGAAATACAAGAAAAAAATATCAGAATCAAACCATACCTCTTCTCAGATCTTCAAGCACTCTCCTTCTTAATTAGTCATCTGCAATTAGAATCATTACAAAAACATATTGTTGGTGAGATTGAAGAGAGAGTTAGGACTTCAGAGTCATCTCCTTCTCCTTGTCTTGCTCTTTCAGAGTCAGCTACATCCAGCTTTGCATGCATTTTAACCAGTTGTTCCTCAGTTTTTGAAAAATCTCTCAAAGAATTATCTTCGTTACAACGCCTTTTTCCGCTAGAACTTGTGGAAGGAACGTTCCCGTGATATATGTCTTCCAGTGACATGTCAAGTTCTCCTCTCTGCACTTGTTTTTGCATTGCTTTCATTTTTCCCTACACGCACTCGTATAAATCAGTCATCAAACATCAAAGCAACTAATGGGACAACATACATACTAAAGATTCACTTATATTTTAAGAAGATCCCAACCTAATCCAGTCCATATACACATTTCTCGGAGAAAAACCAAAAGGTATGGTACACATTGAAGATCGAAATTAAACCCTATACACATTAGTATTTCAGTAAAAACAAGAAAATTCACAACACAGATCAATTCTAACTACACTAACAGAAATTAATCAATATTCACTCTACGTTACATTACTAAACATGTTTGAAACTTCTATAAATCGAACTCTCTATGAAATCAATATTCATTCCTACGAAAACATAAATATATACCTTAATAATTTCAGAAGAGGGATCCTTACTTCTTAAACGAATGGGTCACATCGAACATCGTGATTGGATCAATGGGTTCTAAATTCAACGCCTAAAGAAACATAACATAGGATAAGTACATGGTGAAACACATAATACGTATGATGGGAATATAGACAGTTGAAGATGATAAGTATACCCTATCATGCATTGATTGGGCAAAACTCTTCAGCCCATTTGAATGCCTAAGGACCTGGCTCTTTCGGGCTTTGCTTGCTTCATAGGATTTAGTCTGTTACTCCAATAGGAGCTTCATTAGCTTGCCTGCTCAAACTTAGTTGTCGGTTTCCCAGAACTTAGGTTTCATGTTGTCTCTGACAATAAAAACATTTTCTTCTCCCGCAGGGATTATTGGAGATACCCTTGGTTCCAGTTCAGCCATAATCTGATCACAGTCAATTGGCATCCATTTAAACCAGCAAAATTGAAAATTCAAATCAGAGAAAAACTAACCATTCCGCTAAACAATTGAATTAAAGAGAAACTGTAAGAAATTAACTCTTTGGATTTGTCTAGCAAGTGATGATAAAGAGAAACAAGAAGACACATCAGAAACTTCTTCGAGATTAATTCACTTTCATTTATAAATATCAATCCATTTTTCTTAAATAAATTACCAACAGATAAATATTCAGTAAAACTTCAAAGAGAACCCTTTTTTTTTAATCATGGACAAAAATCAAAGTCCTAAACAGATTGATGCAAACATTAAACGGCTTGTAGAAATCTAGGGTTTTAGAAAAATACTAACCATATGTCAACAGAACCCAGACATCGACTTCGTGAGGAACAAAAGGAACCCATGTTTGTTTGTATACAGAGGTTAGGGTTTTATCTCTTCCTTCTTCTCTAGTTGATGAAGTTAAAGCATCAATTCTTCTTCTTCTTCAAAAACCTTATGAATCTACAGAAAAAAACAATAGATCGAGAAACTATAAAGATTTGTAGCAGATGTAAAGAAAAATAGAGTGGGAGGAACTAACTAACCCTGAATGTCATTTTCTTGTCTGATATGTAGAATATGAAAACACAATATCTTCTACTTCATTTTCTTTAAAAGTGAGGGAGAGGTTCTTCGGGTTTTCATTCCGATGTATTTTCTTCTCGATCTCAGGTGTTAACAGAGTTTTCAAATGGAAATTAGAGGTTTTGAGTTGAGAGATCGAGCAGAAGAAAGGGGAAAGTTAGAGAGAGACCTTGCGCCGCTGCAGAGAGGCGGAAGAGATCTTGAGAAGAGATACGAGAGAAAGTGAAGTCGTACGGACCGAGGAAATTTTGGACGGTTGATATTTGTTTAGGGCTTCTCATACGGATTACGGTAAGTGTGAGGATCATTTCACCGTACAAAAATGAGCTCGGAATGAAAAGCATATAAATTTGAATATTATGATCAGGACGTGGGTTATAACCACCACCACCAACAAGCACCACCAACCAACACCGTTATCACCCACCACCACCATCAACGAGCACCACTAACAATCACCAGGTCCACTATTAAAGAGCACCACCACCAGCAGAAACGAAAAATTAGAACCAACACCAACCAACACCACCAACCAACCACCACCAACAACCAACACCATATTCACCACCAATATCAAAGGGCACCACTAACAATCACAAGGTCCACCACCAACGAACACCACCACCAGCAACAACGAAAACCAGAACCAACACCAACCACCATCACCACAACGAAAATTGACATTTCACCGACACAACTTATTCCAGATGAAAAAAAATGATGAAACCAAAAAAAGTTTCATCATCTATTTGTTTCCACCTTATTCCAGATGAAAAAAAATGATGAAACCAAAAAAAGTTTCATCATCTATTTGGTTCCACCTTATTCAAGACGAAAAAAAATGATGAAACCAAAAAAAAGTTTCACCGTTTAGTTGGTTCCACCTTATTCCAGATGGAAAAAAAAAATGATGAAACCAAAAAAAGTTTCATTATTTATTTGGTTCCACCTTATTCCAGATGAAAAAAAATGATGAAACCAAAAAAAGTTTCATCATTGTTTTGTTCCACCTTATTTCAGATGAAAAAAAAATGATGAAACCAAAACAAGTTTCATCATTGTTTTGGTTCTGATATTTCACCAACAAATTGGTTTCAGTTTTTGTGTTGGTAAAATTTGATGAAACCAAATTTGGTTTCATCATTTTTCTGACGTTTCACCAACAAAAAACTCTAATTTCGACAATGATGATGTATCATTATATTTTGATGATGATTTTCGACGATGATGATCTGGAGGTGTTGGTGATGTTTGTAGAGGATATAAGGAGGAAGAAGAGGTGTTGTTGGTGGTGGATCTGGACATGTAGTGGTGGAGGAGAAAAAATAACGAGGAGGAAGCGATGGGGAACGAGGAGGTGTTGTTAGTGGTGAATCTGGACATAAAAAGAGAATGAGGTACTGGTGGTGTTGGTGGAGGAGACGGAGATGTTGTTAGTGGTAGATATGGGTGACAAAATTTATTATTTGTGAACATAAAAGCAAAAAAAGAGAGAGAGGTGTTGGTGAAGGATATGAAGGTGTTGTTGTGGCGGAGGAGCTACTGTTGCTGCTGGTGATGGTGGCGGAGGAGGTACTGTTGCTGCTGGTGATGGTGGTGGGGAGGAGGAGAAGAAGAAATGAGAAATAAGAGAAAAAAAGGGTAAAGATGGCATTTAAAAAAATGATAAAAACTAAAATTAACCAATATTAAAGAAAATAGAGGATTTTATTTTTAGTTAAAATGGTTTTTATTTGTAAAAATAATATGAAAGGAGTTTTTGTATAGAAAGTTTGGTCACCTAAAGTTTTTATATCAAGTTATGTTTTTTTATTATCACTTGTTGAATATATTTGTTTTGGACAGTTAAACTTCGCAGGCCTTAGCTTATCTCTTCTTTTTAACAATTCAAACCCTAAAAAATAAAGTAGTGTCACACTAGGATTTAACAACACTAAAAAGAATATTTTTATCTCAATCAAAATATATGAAAAGGATGTAAATATGTAATAGTAACTTAAGTATGAGTTTATTAGATACCGAAAGAAATAGAAGTACTCGCATCGTATTATCTATGGCCACTTCGAAAACATTACAACCTCCGTAGAGTATAGATAGATAGAGCTAAAGATAAGCTGTCTCTAATTAGACTTATACTCCCTCCGTTTTAGGAAAAGTGTTACTATCATTTTTTTATTTTGGCCTAAAAATAGGTTAAAATAAAAAAGTAATAGTAATCATTTTCCTGAAACAGAGGTAGTATTTATTATTTGAGTCCATGTATATTAGTTACTTTTTTTTTTATTTTATTCAATGCACATATTTCATCATTCACAGTAGGAGTTTTATAAGTTTGTCTGATTAATTAAATTTATTTTTTTTAAACAAATATTACTCCGTTTCAACAAAAGTGTTATTATTATTTTTTCATTTTAACTTATTTTTAGGCTAAAATAAAAAAGTGATAGTAATACTTTTGTTGAAACGGAGGGAGTATATCATTTAGGAATATAAGTTTTGTCATATTTCGGGTTAGCGGGTCCACATATCATTTGAGATTAACTTTGTCATAAATTTATAAAACCCGAAACCCCAATTGTTAAGTAGAGACCGGTTTTGACCGGAAGGACTAGGGGCTTAAAACCTTCTTAATCCATAACCAGATTGTCGGACCATAGAATTTCTATTTTGACCATGTGCCTTATAAAAAGAAAGTTGTCGTTTTTAATAGCTTTTTTAATCCAACACCTAATCCCTTAAATTAGGTGGTGACTTCGATAATAATGAAATGTATGTGTTTAACCATTTTAGAGACTTAGAGATCTTAACGGGTTCCGTCTCGTGGATTTTGATGGTATCTATAGATGGGTTTCTTAAGATATAAGAATGTGTTTTTTTTTTGCAATCCAAGTGAATTATCAATTGCAAAATCAAAGTCGTTTCCTAAGATATATAAAACTGTGTTATCAGTAACGAGTACAAACATGACTATCAAATTCTTTATGTCTCTTAAATAAAATGTTATACCATGAGAAATCTTTTTAAAATACTTACCCGACGAGTATAAACATGACTACCAAATTCTTTATATCTCTTAAAGAAAATTTTAACAACACTAGTTATCAATATGGATTTATTTGGAAAAATAGTATATGAAGATTAAAAGGATCACTTATTTTGGGACAATGATAAAAATAAAAGTCTCACTTTTTCTGGGATGAAGGGAGCATGCCGGTGTGTATAAATAGTTTAGGGAAAAAAAGATGTATCTTACTGCTATCACACGAGGTTTGCGCCATTGGGTTTTTTTGCAAACATTAGTTGTCTTGTAATCTAGAAAAAATTAAGTTTATTTTTAATCATAGAAATCAAGTTATTGGAGTCTCCTTGACTCTACTTTATGTTAATAAATCCGTGGACCTAAAAATTATGTTTTTTATTTATTAATTGCCGATAAAGTCGATTTATTTATAAATTAATTTTTTCTTTGGACAATGGGCATATCTTAGTTTATTTAAATTAAAAATGGTGATCTGTTTATAAGAATAATAAAAACATCAAAATACAAGAAAATCAAAACCTTAATACAATTTAAATTACAAGTAAATCGTAAAAAAAAAGAGCAATAAACCACAAAGGTACCCAATTTTTATATATGACCGGATCAATTCTGACCATTTTATCTGACTGTCTTCTTCTTTGATAAGAGACGACCCATTCTTGTAACTCCAATGGAACTCAAATGCCCTAAATCACTGTGTATGGATTCAAATCGTCAATGTTTTTGAATCGAGAATAGCAAACCAGGAACCAACCATCATAGTTTGAAGAAATCGTCCAACAACGACGATTTTTTTCCCCAAAACGGTAAATAATTATATCGAAAGACACCAAAAGAAAATAAAAATATCTTACTAACTATTAATTAAAAAGAGAAAAAAAAAACTTCGCTCAGCTTCGGTCCAAATGGACCAAATTTGAACAAGAAAAATGTGAGGGCTATTAGGTTGTTTTTTTAGGAAGAAGATAGAAGAAAGAAGAAAGAAAAGCATGTAAATTACTAATTACTAAAGAGAATATTGATACTAATAATTAGAAAAATGAAGAGACATGCTTTTTTATGCTTCAAAATAAAATAAAATGAAGAGACATGATTTAGGAAAAAAACAAGAAAAAAAAACCCGAAGAGAAAGCGAAAGAGAATAACTGAAAGGTAAATATTAATATTGGAACACCTTGATAATTAACAAAAGTTTCATACAATAATATCATACGAACTATCTGTAAATAAATACAGATAGTCGTCAATTAAAGTATCGTTATTGAGTATATTATGATGTCATATTTGACTACAATGGTAAAGTGACTGAATACTGATCTTCTTAACATGATCATGATATTATATATTACTACGAACAATATCTAAGCACGATAATAGAAATCTAATTAAACATCTATTTTCTTTGCCATATGTGCGCAACTGGTATGTATGTAGCTCCAAACTCGAGTGATCAGAACAATATTGGTAACTATCGTGGGTACTTACCTAGCCTTCTAATTTTGCGCTTTATCAATGGCACATTATTGATATATAAATAGATAAACTGATGATTGATATAGGTGAAGTCGATGGATGCGAAAATATTATAAAAGAACCGGCCGCCTGATATATAGAACTCTGTGTAGGCGTCCAATGAGAGTATTGTTTAACCAAGCATATATTTTTCTAAAGCCACATGGCACCAGCATGTTTGAGAAGTGGTTTGAGTGTTCCATTGAGATGAAGAGTCATGACTTCATTGGCTCCACCAATGAGCTCACGACCAATGAATACGGCTGGTACAGTTGGTCTACGACCTAATAATGTCAGTAACACCAATTCGATTTCAGTTCCTTTTGGATCTTGGTCAAGTTCATGAACTACAGGGCTCACTCCTAGCTCGTTGAATAGACTCTTGATTGTATGAGACATGCAACATGTTGTTTTGCTGAAGATTACAACTGCATGTTGTGATGACAAAGTCCTTACCATCTCCATTGCTGCTAGCTCTTATAATTTGATCAACTTGGTAGAGAAAACTCCGAGTTAACAAATAAGTCAAAATGCAGATTATGTATATATATATATATGATCAGTGAAACGCTGATAGTAAGCAGGTTATATATTAAAACCGAAATTAGCTGAAAATTTGAAATTTTTTTCTTGATTGGAAATGTGGTGGGAAATGATTGAGTGAGTTTTTGTAGAGAGAAATACTAGAAAGCTAGGTTTTTTTGTAATGAGTTGTGTGTTCCCATAGTGACTTATATTTATAGAAGACGCTTGCATATGGGGAATATATGGACTTGTATCTCATAAAAATTAGAAAAATATTGTGAGAAAGGAAATAAAATATAAAGAGTTAAAAGCAAAAAAAGAAAAGAAAAGAGAATTTTGGAATAGATATTTAATGAGTGGGGTGATTCTATGAAGTTACACCATGATATGATCATTTGTTTGATATTGACTATCATGCATTCAGTCTCACTCAATCTAGAATAAACTAATCTATGTAAATCAATGTTTTTGATGTGTTATATAGTTTCATTTCAAGTTTTAGTGAGGTGGATGGGGTTATAATTTCAAGCGAGGAATAATTAGTTTGGCCTAATGTCCTTCTAGTAGAAGAGTAAAATAAATAACTGTTGATAATGCATGATAATAGAAAACTCAGTGGCAACCCTAATTTCTACTCAGCAGATAAATATCATAAATAAACACAAGCAAACTCTTGTTTATGAGTTGTTTTTTTATGTCAACTAAATCGTCTGAAATTAACTCATTTGAACTAGAATACAGTTACGGGTCAAGTATAAAATTATGCCTGACTCACATACTTCCTGGTAAGACATTACTAAGAAAAAAATGAAAAAATAATAATTTAACATTTAACTTCGACTGTGCATGAGATTGAACTATATCCAAATACCGAGCCAAATCTAAACAAATAAGATTTAGCTTTGTAATTTTTCGGTCACACCTAGATTTTTATTTGAATTTAAAAATTACTTTTGTTGCTTCTCACTGAATAATTTTTTTAGAATATTAGTAATTCCAGCTATACTGAATACCTACCTACGTAATAAAAATTTGAGAATTTATGTGATCAAAAGATGGTAGACGTCATTCATTTTCATTGACCAACAAAGAAATCGATCGACCACTCCAGTTCCTACTTTAAATCTACTTCACAAGTGGGTGTAAAAAGGAAAAGCTACTGCAAAGAGAGAATATAGAAAGATAAATCCAGGATATTTTTTGAAGACGCATGCAGTTTGTAATGAAAACAATAGACCAACAAAGATTTGACGATAATGGTGAACACACTATTATAACATCACCAAGATGCAATATTCTCCATTCTAGCTGTCCAGTATACATTCTTGACAGTCATTTTTATTCAAATGTAAGAACAATTAATAAAGTAGAATCGATCAATCAAACTGATATTTGATTTATTATTCTGAATAGACAACACTGTTTTTGTGATAGTTGGTTAATGGAATTAATTAATTGGTATTTTCTTGTGCAACTGGTTATATTTTTTTAATATTAAGTCCGTACTTTTCTTCCTTTTGCATTGATAAGAAGATGGAGAAGAAGTATCCGCATAAGAGCATCTGATAAGGATATCGTGTAGGACAAGATTGAAGAAGCCTTTCATTCCCTATTCATCTGCTATCAATCTTTGTCTTCTCTACTTTATCAATTCTAAAGTGACATATAGTTAGATCAGAATCCAATTCAATTTAAGACAGACTAGATCGATCCAGCCAAATGGTTATGTAACAACGTGGGAAATATTTGAACTTCATATACTACGACTGAAAAAGTTTGTGCATTTCCTTTATCGAGAAAAAAGGAAGAAGAAATTTGTGGATTTGGAGCCGCAACCCCTTTTTCAACAGGGAATCTGGTACCAGTTATCCATTGAACCCTACAAAGAAAGGGAAAGATCACAATCAAACAAAACCAATTCAAAAGGGTTTCTTGTTTGTTTTTTTTTTTTGTTTTTTTTGTTGCCAAAGACCAAATCAGAGGTCGATTTTGATCTTCCGACATATAAAAGCAAAGGCCATATAATAGATTGATAATAACATAGATTGTAATAGGTATAATTTATGGATGGCCAAACGAGAATAGAGAAGCCAACATATTAAATTGACCTTCAGTACTATGTAAGCACATGCCTAATTTGGATTGTGTGATAAGCTAGGGATGTGCGGTAGATCCAAAATGGGATACCACATGCATGAATGTTGTGTTCAATATGCTTTCATATTAGGTACTCCTATAAAGTATCTACTATGGGAAGACAAAACTACATTTAAATTCTAGATTCCTAATCAAATTGGCTCTTGTAAATATCAGCAACCATGTTTTGATCATTCATAAAGAGAATGATATGCATGTGTAAGGAGGATATGGGCAACAAGATTTCATAGATATAAAGTGCATGTGTAGATGATCATGAAATATATACGAAAAAAACAAAAGCAAAAACATGGAATTCTACATAAAGCTCTATTGATCTCTTTTACACACACAACAAGGTACGTGTACATCATCTTTCCAAAATGAAATCTATTAAGTACTTATCGAC